>JAKCPI010025880.1:0-16146 GCA_023213315.1 Euborellia annulipes | reverse complement strand
TCAGGCTTTGCGTCTATTGCGGTTGATTTAGAATACTCTCTCTGTTAAGTCGGAGCCTGTTTATTCTAATAAATGCGTGTGAATAATCCACTTCTACATCTACTCACGGCAGTAGATACTAGCAGCTCGAGACCATGGAGTCTTATCACCCGGCCCCCTTTCACTAAACCCTAATCAAATTGGTGGGGGCCCCTTCTTATCAAGTGTATCCAGCTTTGGGAGTATCAAAAAATTGGAATGGGAATGGCTCGGAATTCCCAATGGTCGCCCGCTTCTTCCTCCCCTGGTCTTCTGATTCCGGTTCGCCAATGTCTTCACCGTCATCACCTACATCACCATATTTCTCAAATGGATATCCAATCGCATACCAACAACACCAACAATCAAATTCATTTATCACAATACTTCTTCAAGTCGCTTTTTTCTTTTTCTTGTTGCTCTTTTATTTATTTATAATCTCATAGGAATGTTTTTAACAGGATATCACGCCATTCTATTGCCTCTTTTACGAATTACACCCTCAAGTATAAGTAATAGCTAGAAAAAATAATTCATCATAACATTGTCTTTTTCTAGTCTTTTTTCTAATAACCTCTTATTTTATAAATTGCTTTATTTTCTCATTATGGACTTTTTTGAAATAAAAAAAAAAAAATCACTGCCATTTATACTAATAAAAATAGGGCTATTTACTTATTAAGAAAATAAGACTGATAACATCCGTCTCCATTTCCATGTCTTTTATTTTTTTAAAATATTTATTTTAATCACCTTGTCTATTGTTCATTAAAAATAATTTTTGTTTTTATAATAACCAACTAATACATATATATAATTATAATAGGATAAAATTAAAGACGATTTTTTTATTAACCATAAAAATATTTATTTATCGTTATACATAAAATATATTTCATTATTTTAGTTTTATTATATACAAAGAATTAATTAATATTATAATATTTTGATTATTTTTTTCTTTTCCATTGAGCAGATAAATTTAAATTTTTTTTTTTTCGAAGTACGTAGCTACACATTTTGTTACGATAGGGGAAGGGGTGAGGGACCACAGACTGCAAATCGTTATTATTTTTTATGAAAAAATTCTGACAATATTTTATTTTGTGGCGAGTTCGGTCTTGGTCCTTACCCCATGGTTTTAAAAATGCAATTGGCATTCAGGTTTTGATTTTTTTTTTAACTATTTCGATATTATTCGATGTTTTTGTGCTAAATTTTTTTTTATATCTAATTTAAGGAAAAATTACAAATAATTAATTTCGAGGATATTTTTATTTTCACTATCAAAAGAATCTAAGATTTAATAATTATTAGCAACCTTATTAATATTCATGACAGGGGGGGGGGGGGGCTATTATTATTAATATAGACAAGAGATGAGTATGCAAAGCGATTGGGAAATTTATATTATATTATTAGAAAAGTCTTATTGTATTTCTAAATCTTAAGTTTTTTTTTTTTCTCTGATGATATTGTGAAATTGTTTAGTGGTGAGCATTAATATTCAAGGGATGATCAAAATATTGCAGGACCTATTTTTTAAATAAATTTACAATTTATTGAACACTATTCCCTTTCTTGGGAAGCTATAGACCCATCGAAGTTTCCACTACTAGATAGACTGAAAGAACTCATCTTTTTTTTTTTTTTTTATTTCTGAGTAATTTCGTTATTTGAGTTAAATCTTTGACTTTTTAAAAATTTCTTGAATTTCGCAGCAACGCAGAATGAACAGGCGAGTTGTGATGGAGTAGCCCCTACTCCCTACTTCACCTATTCTTTTTACGTTGCTCATTTGCGATTATTGCACAAAAAACGTCAGACTAACTGACAAATTTTTGCAGAAAGAAAAAAGAAGTATTCCAGAAGATAAGTTGTCACGGTCCTTCCAACAGTGGAAAAATTGTATAGCTTCTAAAGTGTTTGAAGGCGACAATATCCATTAAATAAATATTAAAGATGATGGAGAATACGGCTGTTTAAATTGATAAGGATAGTGGATAGCAGCCAGGAAAAATAAAATCAGATAAAAAAAAACAAGATCAATTTTTTCGGAAGCCAGTCTTTCCTCAGGTCAATCAATCGTCAAATAAAGAAAAATCTGATAAAAATTGATCTGGTTTTTTTTTTATCCGATTTATTTTTCCTGGCTGAATTATGACCTCCGGATCAAATGTGAAACTCTTCTCTGCAAAAAGGATTCTATTCTATTTTGTTTTTATATTCTCTTATACATTTTTGTTGTTATTTAAAGACCCAGATGACAGTAAATCATTATTTTCGATTAATTATAATTAAGTATATATATATATATATATATATGTTCTGGAAGGTTTCCGCGACTGGATGTATGCGAAGATAAGTTTTCTCGGGTTGAGACATCACACGCGACTCAACCCGAGAAAACTTATCTTCGCATATATATATATATATATATATATAAAGATATCATGAGCCATTTGGATTAAGAAAAATACACCAAAAAGTTTTACGGGAACATTTCACAATTAATTAATTAGTCTTAACAAATATTACATGTTAGGGCCCCAATATTATTAAAATTTCAGTATTTTATATTTGACGACTCTATTTAGACCTAGTCTCTAAATTAGGAGACTAGGCCATAGTGAGATATTTTTTTATTTATTTCATTAGTGATGAGTACATCTTTATATATAAAATATTTATTCAATCGAATAGATATGATGCTTCGTTCCATATTCTTATAATCAATGCTTTTTCTATTCATGATTTGTTTGCGTTTTCTCAAATTAATATTTTTTGACATCTTAACATTTAATAAACATTAGAAACACAAGGACAAAATTTAAAATGAAAATATTTTTTCACTTCCTTTTATTATATCAAAGTTAAAATCTTAGATTCTTTTAAAAATGATAAAAAATATTAACAATATTTCATAAATTGTATATATTTAAATATTTTTAATGCAATTGAACATAATAATCTTTTTTTGATAGACATATATATATATATATAAAATTTTATAAAAATTTCTAGATTATGTAAATAAATATTTAGAGAGCTTTTATTATTTGAGTATTAAGAAAATGATAATAAATAGAATAAGTGTTGAGAAAGATTTCTTAATATGTCTTAAATTTTTTTTTTTAGTTCTTTTAATAAAATTCATATATAAACTGTATATAGTTGACTTGTATGTTTTTAAAATCAGGGTTTTCGCCCCCACTCTACACATTCAATCAGCAGAATAGAACACTAGAGGAGTTTCAATTTTAATAAAATATTCACAAGAAAAAATTACATTTATACCTTGAAATAATAAGTAAATCGTTTCCAACTTTTTGAAGTTTGTTTTGGGGATATTTACCTAAAAAATCTTTTATTTAAATACAGAGTGAGGGTCTATAAGTCTTTGGCTCTATGAAATATGAATAATAACAAAAGAGACCAAATAGAATTCGATAATGTGTTTTTTAAATGTTTATCGGAAAATGCACAACCTTAAGATTGAATATCCACCGGTTTACACGCTACGATAAATCGTAACGATTTATCGATTTATTGTCATATTTCGTTGTCGATAGCTATCGACTTCAATGAAATGGCAAATGCAAACTGAAGGAAATCGTTACGATTTGCAGAAATTGATGCCGGCCGGCATATAATTCCAAGTCGCTACAATGTCCTGTTTACACCCAACGATAAATCGTAATAATTCGATCGTTACGATAAAACGTAACGATGTGATTGACAAATTTATTGCTTCTATAAATCGAAAGAGAGGAGTACTGTTTACAAGTTACGATAAATCGTAACAATTCAATCGTTACGATAAATTGCTACGATTTATCGTAACGTGTAACGGGCCTTAATGCCAGTCGGCATCAATCATTCTATTTCAAAAAAATCGCTACAATGTCCTGTTTACAAGCAACAATTCGATCGTTGCCATAAATTGTTACGATTTTTCGTAGCATGTAAACCGGCCATATGATTTTCAAATTTTATTTTCCTACTTCCCCTATTTTTGCTTAAAATACTCTTTTATATGATTCCATACGAAATTTTAAACATTATCTTTTTATAAACAAAATTTTATGGATTTGTTTTTATTTGGAATGTCTGAAAAAATGAGTTAAATGTTATTAATTTTTATATGGACCCTGCTATGCATTAGTGTGTCAAGCGCCAAAAAATTAAAAATTGAGTTAAGCATGGAATATTGTTTCAAATGCTATAATTAATAGTATTTTTTATGAAATATGTCCTAAAAAATTTATATTTAATGTTACTTGCACAATTGACAAAAAAATTATATTTAGGGGCTAAAAAAACTTTAATGTTAATTTTCTCAAAACTCGGAAGGTGGCGCTTAACACACTAATGCGTAAGAGGGTCCATATAATGTTAAATAAGTCAGAATTAATAAATTTATATATTATCATAATAATGATCTTATAGACACCCCGTATATTTATATACATTTATATATTGAATATATACAATACATATCCTCATATTTAATTTTTTTTTTTTTTTTTTTTTTTAAAGATGATATACTTTTTTTTTGTTTATTAATAAATTATAATTTTAAAAAATTGCACAATTTTACAATTTATAATTTTCTAATTATTGCAAATTTCTACCAAGAGCAGCATTTAAATGATTCCATTTCCAGCACTAATTAAAATAATACTTAATACTTTAACAAAATAGAGTTTCAGAAAATGTTCTGATCTGTAGACAGCCAGCCACCTTTCTCTTTTTCAAAGATTTTCTCCCCTCTTATAATAAAATAAAATAAAATTATTATATATATATAAAAAAAAACAAAAAACAAATTTATTTGTACTATTAATAAAATTAATAATTAATAACATTTTTTCCTAATGAGTGAGCGAGATTTATTAAATCTGACTTTTATATCTCAGGTGGTTTCTTTATTCTCTTGAATATTAGGATTTTCTTTTAAAGACCCTTTTGAAGAATCATCAATACTAGAAAAACAAATAAATATCTTATTAGAGATTGTTCGAAAATTTTCAAATTATAACAAAATAATGAATGACTTGTAAATTTAAAATAATACAAATTCAATTTAAAGTGACAAATCTGTTATGGTTGAATGTAGAGCTTATAAAAAATCATTTGTAGGAATGATATCAGCTTTTAATTAGATCACCTTTACACATCAGTGCAAACGTTTAGGTCAACCATATCAGAGGCCATCATCAGTGTTAATTAGCAGGGTAAGCATAACTAGCCTTTAAGGGCAGGGGGGGGGGGGCGAAGCTCAACTAGTGCGCCGTTTTTCGTTCGACCTTTTTTTTAGTAGGCCATACGAATCTCATTCTACCTTTTATTTTTAGTATTTTTTTTTTATAATTATTTTAGAGAGCTTCAATTTTTTTTAGTATTTTTTTTTTAAATATAATTTTAAAAAGAAAACCCAATTTTTTTAGACAATCTGGAAAGAATATGATAAAATCACCGTCCGTCCATGGGCTATCTTAGATAATTGTGGGGATCTTAAGATGCTTTATTTGTGCCTACATGCATAAATAATAGCAATATTTATTTATTTATTTAAAAAAAAATATATATATAGAGCGGGTTTAATCGATATTTTTAGGTTCAAGGCGAGTTTAAGATCTAACAATTGTAAGATATGTTGGTGCAAATGGACATAAATTGATTAACATTAATAATTTTTTTTAAATCTGCATTTTGGCCATAAAAAACGATAACTTATGTGTATACGAAAATAATGGAAAGAACCAGCTTCATTTAGTCTCTCAATTCTCGATTTTATTGCAAATATTCTACTGGAACCAAGGGCGGATCCAGAGGTGTTCTCGGGAGAGGGGGGGGGGTAATATGGTGTGACTCGTCGCACAGCACACTATTTTTTCTTAATTTCGGTAATTTAAAGGCGTATTCTGTACTTGTTTGCCAGAATATAAATACAAATCAAATTTTTAAGTATTAATTTTTAAAATTTTACATTAAAAATAAAAGTATTTTTTTTAAATCTCGGGGGAGGGGGGGTAATACTACCCCCCCCTTGTATCTGCCCTTGACTGGAACCATTCTCAGTGTATTTTTAATTATGAATTTTTGTCGTTGTGTATATGAATTTTAGAGAAATTGTCATAAAAACATAAAAATAAAAATAAACAAAAAGATATATTCATGAGTCAAGGGTATGATGATAACTGCAAACACTCTGTCAAGAATCGAATATAAATTTATCACTTGAGGATGGTAAAGGAACTGAAATATTTGCAATAAATTTAAAAAGGTAAACTTCTTTTCCCCTAAAGCTAAAATATTACATGCCTACCTTTTTAAAAGTTCTTCGGTAAGAGGTTTTGTATTTTCACTTTCGCCGAGCCACTCACTTGATTTCCCTTCCACGCCATCTAAAGGGCGAATATCCTAAAAAAAAAGAACGTGAGAAAAGGAATAAGTCTAATTTAATTTATAATCATCAGCTTTTATAAAATATTTATTCAATTTACCTCTATTTCTGCACATTCATTTTTGGGAAAAGGAGAAGAACTTCTGGAGTTGGCATTATCACATAAATCAAGTTGACGTTCAAAGTCCGCTGTTAGTTCAGCTCCAACTCCGGGTTCACGAAGTTCCTTAAAAATGTTTAATATAATAAAAAGCAGAATTGAAGATTTTGTATTTATTGTAATACATTTGTTATTTTAATGTGATATGAATTAGTGCATAGAACTTGTAGTAAGGTAAGAAGAAAAGAGCAGAAGTATTTCATTGATTAATGGAACTTCAAACCGACAAGCAGGTCATTCGACCATCCTCAGGGCTGAAAAGACTCCTCAAATAATAGAATGGCTTTTAGTTGCAATGAGATCAAAAGTCATATAAATCTGACCTAGACTTGCACTGCCTTTAGAGTCTTCAACTCTTGGGAAAAATACCTTTATACAACTTTATGACATTAAACTAACAATTGTAGATATTCTAGGAGCTTCACTGACAACTCAGCCTTGAAGATGATGATGGTTGCATATCTGATTGAAACTTTGGCTTGAAGTGGCATTAATAAATGAAATATATTTAGGGGCCTCTGCTCATTTCTTCAAACCAACTACTAACACACAAACCAACAGTACAATTTTTCAAAGACTATAGACAAACACAAGCCTCGGAGACATCCAACAACACTTCGTCTTAGGAAGTAGACAAAATGAAGCCCCAAAGTCAACCCAAGCTAAACACAAACACTATCACACATAACCAACCTCTTCCTAGATCTCAGAGGCAAATCTCTGGACATCCACTGACCAGACCTGGAGTTCAGCAAGACTGCGACCCCGAAAACAAACCACTTCTATCATTACACTCTTGAAAATGGCTCGAACCGTTGAGAAAACCAAAACATCCAACGTGGGTGAGTTAACCCGAAAAGCTTAGTCTTCATATATATATATACATATATATATATTTTATACTGGTAAAGATATAAGCTTATTGGGTTGATTCATAATTTTCTGTCGTATATTTATATTGGAGCGCTTTTTTGTTGTCAAAAATTAACCTTTTATAGAATTTGTTGTTGAATGACTGTAGGTATTCAATTTGTGAGAGAGACCAGGGAGCTTTCCTTCTCCTCAAAAATTAACCTTTTATTTATTTTTGTTTCAGAAAAATATTCTTCCCCGTTTATTTGATGAAAATGCGTGTCGAAAATCATATTCGTCATATTATGCTTTACCACTACAAGAAAGGGTGGAAGGCAGGACAGTCATTTCGCCATCTCCACGATCTTTTTGGGGAAGGAACAATAAGCGAAAGGCAATGTGGTTCTCCCGCTTCAAGTGGTGGACAATTCAGGAAGAGGTATCACCAGACTTGAAGCTGGAAAACCACATTGTCTTTAGATTATTGTCCCTCCCCCAAAAAGATCGTTGAATCTCGAAATGACTGTCCTTTCTCGTAGTGGTAAAGCATAATATGACGAATATGATTTTCGACACGCATTTTCATCAATTGAACGGGGAAGAATATTTTTCTGAAACAAAAATAAATGAAAGGTTAATTTTTAACAACAAAAAGCGCTCCAATATAAACGGCGGATAATTATAAATCAACCTAAAATATAGCCGCCAAGCATACTACTACTGTTTCTGAACTGCACTACTAACGTTGATAAAGAAGGCCAAAAATATATTGAATCTCTCGGCCACCAGCCGGGGGTGAGAATTTTTTAAGAGAAATTTTATTAAAGTATTCATTATCACTATTGTCTTTAAATATAAAGGTCGTAAAAATAGCTCTCATATTAAATTAAATATTTTTTAATATGAATAGATGATCTAGTCTCATGAATAAATTAATTATAAATAACTAAAAAAATCTACCTTTAACGTAAGTTGACTCCTTTGAAAATGAATTTCTTCGGAAATGGCCTCCAATTGCCTTAAGCTTTCGGCGTAAGCAAACTTGCTTTTAGAAACAGCTGCCTGAAGGGATTCGACTTGAGTTTTTAAAGATTCAAGTTGTGCTTGACAGAGAGCTTTTTCATCGAAATAAACACGCGCCTTGGAAATGTTCCTTTTTAATTGTTGCTCTAATTGTTGTACCTTTAAAGAGATATGGTAAATGAATATTATTAGCAATGGGAGTTTTCTATAACACGGGGAAGGGAAAATAGGCAAAGAATACATTTTAAAGAGAATCTTCTAAAAAATAATTGATTTATGGATTTTAATCAAAATCGTTGGTGCGAATTTTGAGAAAATTAAAAAAAAAAAACTAAAAAAGTATATCAGTAAAGTACTACTACTTTTTGGCCGATTTTCAAAAGCTTATTCTCCCTCAGGGGGATACCAGTGTATTGGGATTAACAAAGCCATACAAAATTTCAATAAATTTTTCTTCATACAAATAATCTTCAATAAAAAATTTTATCTCTGAGCTTGCACAGAACCATATAATTTTTATGAACGAAAAATTTATTACAAATCCGTTTGTCACATCCACAATAATCCCATAATGATCCTTCCCAAGTCTTTTGAGTTTTTAACTATCATTCCAATTTTTATCTCCTTTCTCCATTATTATCACTCACCACCACAACCTCAAACAACTTTAAATATAAACAACCTCGTAGCTCAATTCCTTCATGCCTTAAATTGGTTTCAGACAGACAGGACCATGTTGCGAAAACCACTTTTTTGGACTCAGGGGACCTCAAAACGTGAAGATCCATCAAAATCTCGACATCGAATTTTTGACATGAATCCAATATTCTCTCTTTATATATATATATTAACATATATGTGACCGTCCACATGAAAGGTACCAATTCTTCACTGGGCTAAATTTTCAGGAGAGCCGATTAAAAAAATTCAAAAAAATCGATTTTTTTTTTATTACTGATTCTGATCCTCTAGTTCTTCTTCTTAAATGATGAAATATTCGATTCATCAGAATTGATGTATTTTATATACAAAATTTGAAAAAACAAGAATTTAAACTCATTTTTCTCAAAACTAGATAATTCATATCTTCCAAACAAAAAATGATAAATAAATTCTAAAAATGCCGGCTTGCTCAGCAGGATGTGTTCTGTACAGAAAGCATAAAAACTCAATTTTGACTCGGGTGAAGATTTGGTACCTTTTCATCTGGACGGTCACATATATAGGTAAGAGAAAGTGAAAAGTCGTAGGAAATGCAATGAAGCCGCATGATATGAGACGGTGCATGGCAGATTCAGAGACCATTGAAACTGCTCCTTAGCAAATAGACAGTATTTATTTACTAAATATACACAAATTTGCTCTTGAATGCGGATAGTCAGTCCATTAAATATTTCCTATCTCTCAACAGAGATTAACTCCAATTACAGAGAGACGGAGGGGGGATTGGCAATGTTTGAAAATTTTCACGGCAAGTGGGATTTGAACCCGAGTTGTATAGCAATCTTAGATTCGTAATCCGCAACTTATCCGATTAGCCATTAGCCTCCTTAATGATAAAAAGCCTCAATTAATGAAGCACTGAATAAAGGCATAATGAAAATCTCTTACTTTAGCCTCGGCTTGATGAAATTTAGCTGTAGTGGTTTGATGGTGCCGAGAAGCGGTTGCCCTTTGCACTTCGGCTTCAACCACTTTGCAAGTTGCATGGTTAAGCATCTCTTGCCAGGCAGTGTCAAATTGCCATTCATGTTGTTTGGAGAAGAACCGAGCCTCCGCCAACGCGACTGTTTCTTTTGCTGCCTGATGAATCTCTGAAAAAACAAAAAACAATGTTTAAGATTCAAATAATAGAAAAATACATATATATATATATATATATATATATGAATTTAAAAAATTTGGATTGAAAAATATTTCCAATTTATGGCTTTTATCAAAAGCAGAAAAAAAGTTGCCAATTTCTTTAAAATTTTAGTTTCTTTTTATAACTCTTCTAATTTTTACTTTTTTCTATAAACATTTGTTTTTTATTTCATTATTTTTCGCAGTTGATTTGAAATAATATTTTTAGAATAGTGATTGTGATTTAAATTGTTAAAGAAAAGTAAATATCATTTATAAAATGAAAGATTGTTACCGTTGGCTCTTTGAAATTGAACAGCTGCCCTTTGACATTCTAACTGAGAAGTTTTTGCCACTTCAAGAGCTTCAAAATAAGGCCTGGCTTTGGTTATACAAGAGCCTAATCGTTTACTTATAGTTCTTAGACGTTCTGTAGACTCATTTAGTAGAAGACGAAATTTAGTATTTGCCTCCTGTAAAATAATAGAAGACATTAGACAACTAATACTAACCAAAAGTAATCTTCAAAATGGGATCCTAGATTACTAATAATTGCTTTTGCATTCTTTCTTTTAGCCAAACCGAAGACATCATCCCTTATTTAAATAAAATAATAGAATACTCACATCTAATTCAATTTCCAATTTGTTTATTTCATCTGTCGAGGAATTAAGCTTTTCTAATTCAATCTAGAAAAAAATAAATCGATTATAAAATATGTAAAGTGTCATAAAAATGTCAAATCATTGCCAGGTGCCAAAAGATAAGCAGGACTTTTTTTTCTCCCAATCTAAATAATTAATGATGTTTTCCTTTTAATAAAGAACATAAATTTTAAAATATAGACGTGAAGGGACTAGAAATTAGAAAAATTATCAATGCTTTTTAAGAGCTAATAAATAAATCAAGATTTATACTTTTCATTGTTCATCAAAATGCAAGTCAAGTTATAAGAGTAAAAATATTAATGAATATAATATATGATACCTGAATCCTAGGATCTAATTCTTCTTCTTTCTCTTCAGATTCCTTAGATTCCATCAGGGATTTACAATCACATATAACTTGGGCTTATTTAAATTTAAAATGCATTATATATATATATATGATGATTTTTATATATATAATATTATATTTTAAAAATGTTAAATAAAAATTTTATTTGGCAATTAAATCTAAAAGAATGCTCTAAAAAACTTTGTGATGACACTCATCGATGACACTTGAGAAGAAAAAAAATCACCAGAAGACAAAAGAAAAGGGATTCTTTAAATATTTAATCTTAATTATCCTCTAAAATGGTTTAAAAGGATAATTTTACTATTAGGTCATTTATAAAAATAATAACAAAAAGATTGTCATAATTATGAAGTGAAATTATCCGCGGTTTCCATCTTGGCTGCTTTTCAGATAAAATGCTTCTAATCTGAAATTAGAAATCTTCACGAACAAAATTTTTGGAAAATTTTAAGTTTTTTTAAATTTTGCCTAGAAAACTTATTATATAAATAAGCATTTCATATGCTCTAATTTAAATAGTTTTTTTTTAATATATAACTAGGAAAAATTTATATAAAAATATAAATTTTCAAATTTTATAATGTTGGCACTTTACTTAAGCAATTTTGTTTCTATTGTCAAAGAAATTTCTTTTTTTCGTTTCGTTTCATTTTTATTAGATGATTCATTTTCTCCTTTCTTCTGTTTCATTCTGAAAAAATATAAAGATATCCTGTTGGTCAGGTCTCGGGTAACTTTTTCTTTTCTTTTTTTTTTTTTAAATGCCATGTCCAAGTCGTCCAAAACTCTGTCGAAAGCAGACCTCGGGATCATTGAGGTTAAGAGCAAGGTAATTTTATCTCCTTTATTTCCAACTGATTCTATTCATACAAAGACTCTTCTCTCTATTTGTCGAGGAGTTTTATAAATGTATATTCATCAATAGAAAATGCCAAAGCTTGGAAATTCAATTCTACACAATTTATAATATTAAGCGAAATTAATACAATCATACTACTTATGATACATAAGTCACTTGTGATTATTTTATGTTTAAGTTTATTTTATGTGATTATGTTTTCTTAAGGAAATTTCATCTCAGTATCATAATAATATATTTATTTATAACTGTCTACGTAGACTAAATTTAAAAAGAGAAGATAGCTAAATTTAATTAAACAATAATTAATATATTATCTTTTCATTAAAAAGCTATTGTAAGTTAGTGCATCCTATCAGGTTTTTTTTAAGAATATTTTATTACCTTGCACATTTAATTTTTAAATTGAGTGCATTCATTTGATTTTTTTATCAAAGATTAAACCAGGGTACTTTGTCGAATTCCTTTGTGTAACTCTTAATCATTCAATTCCCTAAGAATTGATATATATATATATACAGACTATTGTACGCTTTTTATAATTCGAGAAAAAAAAACTGCTACGGCAAGCATTTTATTTATAAATGCGTGGTGAACATGTTTCGTGACGTACAAGACAGTAAACGCAAGAACCCTGTGGCCCGAAATTTCACTTAGGTGTCAAATGTTTATTTAAAACTTAAAAAAAAATCAAAATATCTCTGCATTCATTATTATATTTAATATTTGTAATATTGTTTGAAAAATATTTTTATATTCATACTGCTCTTTTAGCAAAAGAAATTCCAGTGCCATACTTGGCACTTATTTTCTTTGTTAAATCACAGCAAAAAATGATTATTATTTCATAAATTTCCTATTTTAATTTCAATTTTTTTTTTTTTTTTAACAGTTCGATGCTGAATTTCGACGTTTCTCCATAACCCGGGATCAAACGCCGACTTATACTGAATTTAAAAATCATCTAGAGAATCTTCATAAACTAAGTACTGTACCTTTCCTTGTGTCTTACACAGATCCAAGTGATGGGGATCTTTTGCCAATTAATAATGATGACAATTTGGCCCGAGCGCTTGCAACAGCCCGACCTCTTCTCAGACTCATCCTTCAAAGAAAAGGTTCTCATTCATAATTTATTAATCTCCTGAGAATATATATTTTATAAATAATAATCTTTCCTAAACCCCTGTTGAGATATCATATTTTTATTAAGAACAATCACATAGGGTCCTATAATATTAAAACATTACTTTCTATTTATATATCTCCTTTATGAGAAAGTAAAAATAAGCCGTTTCACTATTTAAAAAATCTAATATTAATTAATGATTTTTCTAGGTGAAAGTTTAGAAGAGTTGAACGGGTATGGGACATTTCGGCCACGTAATTTGATCTCTTCAATTTTGGGCTCAACACCTGGACGGCCAAAAGGACCAGCAATTTCTAATCCACACGATTTCCGTCAAGTTTCTGCTATAATTGACGTCGATGTAGTTCCCGAAACTTTACGCCGTGTACGTCTTCTAAAACATGGCTCTGACCGTCCACTTGGTTTTTATATACGAGATGGAATTTCTATTAGAGTAACTTCTTCTGGAGTTCTTGAAAAGGTAAAAGGTTTATTGTCTAACTTGATGCTTTAAATTGAACATAGACACACAGACAGACAGACAATGTTTGCGTAAACCACTTTTTTGGACTCGGGGGGGGGGGGGGGGGACCTCAAAACTTGTATATCCATCAAAATCTCGACATCGAATTTTTGACATGAAACCAATACTTTCTCTCTATATATATTAACATATATATTTTTATATTTATACTAGACGCAAAGCCCCGCCTTCGGCGGGGCTTTCCGTCTAGCCAGGGGCTGCGCCCCCTGGACCCCCCTTGCTCGCCTACTTATATACATACCGGTACATACATTTTCCCTTTTCATTTTTATATAAATTTAAACGGTTAATTATTCATAAACTTAAGATTTTTTATGAATCATATCCTTTCCGGGACTCGCCCGGTACACAGACAAAAAATTTACGCCGATAGTTTAGAATTCAAAATGTAAATAAATAAAAAAAAATCGTAAACATGGGTAAATATTTATATTTTGTTACCATGGCAACTATTTCTCCTAATTTTTATTTTTTTCTTATTTTAACGGTTAATTACTCATTAACTTATTGTTATTTGTGAAACAAAACCTGTCCGGGACTCTCTCACAAACATACACAAAAAATTTCATTAAAATCGGTTCAGTCGTTTAGGAGGAGTTCAGTCACATACACACGTACAGAAGAATTTTATATAATTTATATATACAATTTTTAAACTTATGGAAGTACTTATAGGCCTATTTTATTTATTATATGATTTCCAACTAGAATCAAAAAACACTACTACCAAATTTCTTTGCATAGAAGGAAATAAATCTGAAAGATTTTAGAGATAATGTGTTCACAAATGACGGATCACCTTCTCATATCATTCAGTTCTTTTTGTAAAAAAATATTAAAATCAATAAACTTATATTTCAAAGCTTTTTTTCTTAAGTAATATTTAATTTAAAATTTTACTTTTTTTCAAGGTGCATGGAGTTTTTATTTCTCGTCTTGTGCCAGGAGGATTAGCAGAGAGTACAGGACTTTTAGCTGTTAATGATGAAGTTCTTGAAGTTAATGGAATTGAAGTAGCTGGAAAGAAACTTGATCAGGTAAAATATATCAATTAATTTACCTTATTTATAATTATTCTAAATTTTTTTCTTAATATAGGCTTACTTCCAAAGCAATTTGACTCTATAGCCATTCTATTTTTCGGATATTTTTTTATCTATATTAAAAATAAAATTTAATTTCTAAGAAAAATATTTTTCTCAAGATTTTTCTGAGATTCGGGGGGGGGGTGAATTACCCCACCTCATTATCCCCCCTTGCTTCTTGTTAATATAGTAGCCGAAGCCAAGGCTTGGCCGATAACCATGATGAAGTATTAAACCTTTCGAATAATAATGTTACTTATTATCCTAGATTTTTTTTATATCTTTGGAATCTGAGGCCATTACTTCTTTAAACGATACTAATATTTTTCAAAAAATTGTATAGCTGTGTGTTGAATAGTATTGATAGAAAATAAAGAGAAGTGCAGCTAGGTTTTTTTTAATTTTCTTCGATTCGATTTTCACGTCAATATATGGAAAATATAAAATCAATTATAAATTATCGATATTTGGAAATTAAAATTAAAAGGTCTTAAAGGACAAAATACTACTTTTCAGAAGAGCCAAAAAACGAAAAAAACAAACATTTTACCTCCTAATTTTTGTGACTTTAGTACTATTTTAGTCTTTGAAAGTCACTTCTTCACAGAATTTCTAATTCTTTTTGGCAAATTTGCTCAAAGTGTTAGGTTGAAAAACACTATACCCAAATAAATTCCTTTTTTTTTTTTTTTTTTTTTTTTTTGGAATGGGTGCATAAGGTCCGAAGACCTATAATGACCAATAGTCACATGCAGCCAGGAAGAAAATAAAAACAAAAGGAGAAGCATAAAGGGGAAACTCAACTGCGGGAACTGAGAAGATGCCTGTTGAGGTTAGACTTGAAAGTCTGAAGATTGTAGGTTTTGGGGAAGATAGACGCAGGGAGCTTGTTCCAATCACGGGAGGTCATGGGGACAAAGGAAGAATGAAATTGTTTTGTTCTGTTAGTCGTGATCTGAACAGCATAGGGATGCTGGGAAGATGCCTCTCTTGTGTTCCGTGAATATGTTGCATTGGGTGGGATAATTGATTTTAATTCGGCAGAGCATTGACCATGGTAATACCTGTAGAAGAGAGATAGTGCAGATACTCTTCTTCTATGATCTAGTGACTGTAAGGATGCAGTAAGGGTAGAATCACCTATCAGTCTAATTGCACGCCTCTGTATGGCTTCCAAGGAGGAGAGAGCGTCTTTCGACGCC
>JAKCPI010025879.1:0-18755 GCA_023213315.1 Euborellia annulipes | reverse complement strand
AGCAAGGCGTGGTAACATAAGTTTGGAAACCACTGGTTTATAGGCATTTAAAATTTTGTTTAAAATGAATGCATTCAGGTCTGCAACTCACGATGTGATTGCCTAAATAATTTCTTACTTAGAAACATCAATGCGTTTAGAAATGATTAATAAATTTTACCAATCTCTTAGTTGATATAGAAAAATAAAAGATTAAAGTTTATTATTAAAGTTCAAAGAGCTTTTAATCATTCATATTATATGGGTTAAATTATAAAAATATGCTCTTCTCACATCATTTTAAATTATTATTCAGATCTTTAGAAGTTACAATAGTAAGTGTGGGAGGTTTACATTCAAGTGTGATTAGACATGTCCGAGAATAATTGTGACATTTATGGTATTTAATAATCAAATTTCCTGATAACTGTTCTAGGAAGATATTTTATTATTTAGACTTGTTAATGAGAAACAATCAAAGAATGACATTGAACAAGGTCAATGGCGTTGAAGCGGTGAAGCGCCGAGCGCGAAGTCTTGTTGAGCGCTCAAGAAAGTAAAGAGTTCTGCAAAAGAGCGAAGAAGACGAAGGCGGGTGTCGCGTCCGGAAGGAAGAGATCGGAGCCGCCGCGAGTGATCAGCTGGCTGGGCGGGTGGGGAGGTGGCGGCCGTTCTTCCCCTCCTAAGTGAGGTCGGTGACCCGGCGGTCCGTCGCCGCCGCGGTACCTGGCGGCCAACGCGCAGTGAGTGCAGTGCTTGCTTGGCCGGATCGCGGCTCGGGGATGCGGCCGCCGAAATGGACGTTCAGCAATACAATGCCACCACCGTGGATATCGTGGAAACCTCGCCACAACCGCATCTTACGTTCGTAGCCGGTCCTGAATTCAATCTGAGTTTCTTCGAGGGTCCAACTACTGACGCCGATGTTGCCTTCAGCGATCCCGGGTCTGTGGGTTCGGCGAGTGCGTCGTCGCCGCCACCGCCGTCTGCGCCAACGTCCACCACCACCACCAAGACAGGTCATTATCCGACAGCTTGTCGGTCGGTTGCAGGTTGACAAGCGGCCCACCCAGGATTTATAATTGTGCAGTGCGCTCTTCGTTTGACATATCAACCGATCGACAAGTCTGAGCTGTTTTGTTTCCTTATTCCATCAAACAGTGATACCTTGGGTGTTGGTGTATTCAGAGTGAAAAAAAAAGTTTATTTCAAATTGGCAATAAAAAAATCTCATTTCTTCCGTTGCTTTAAATATTCCTTCATTGTGTAACCCATGACATTTATTTCTTTCATCTCTTTTTTTTCAAACAAACACGTGAATTTGTTATAACCCTAACAATACCGGTTTAACAAGGTTAGTGACATTTATAAGCAAAATTTTAACTCACCATATCACTTTGATTCAAAGGTGGATTGGATTGGATATTGCACGGGAATATAAGGGCTTGTCCCACCCCAACATAGGACCTCTGTAACTCTTGTTTTAAAACACAAATAAAAACGTTTTGTTTTGAAATTTGATTAATAAAAGTATATTTTATAGTGTACTTTGAAAAATATTGGCCTCCGGATTTTACATTTCTAAAAATTATGACCCCACTTAGAAAAAAATCCCCCTGATTTAGATAAATGGATGTTTTCAATTTTATAAAACGAGTTTCTTAGATTTATTTAGTCAATTTCAAGTTCATTGGTCTTCAGAAAACTGATTACAGCTTTTAACTTGTACGTAATTATATCCTGCATAATTTCAACTCACTGTCTTCACGTGAAATGAATTTTTTTTTAGGCAAACCAGAATTATATGAAAGCTAATGTGATATTTTCACGTTTCATAGTAGCTGGGAAAGAATTTCCGTGTTTATTATATTGACTCGTCTAACTTCGTTATAGCAGAAAAAAAAATGCAAATAAAAAAAAGTAACCACCTTCACTCCCATTTGTTTATTTTTATCCATTCAACATTTACAATTATTTTTTTCCCCATTCTTTTTTTAAATCATTATAATAACCTTCGATTTTATTTATATTGTTGTTGACATTTACGATCATTTACTCTCATATATAAATATATCTTATTGAATGTTTATCAACATTTACTCGCGTAATCTCTAACGAAAGCTTATTTATTATGATCCCAACTAGTTTGATAAAAAATTAGTTAAATTTCTAAATCAAATGGAATTTTTCTATTTTTTTTTCTTTTTTTCCGTTTTATAGAGGAATCAGATTTAAATTTTTTACTTTTTTACTCTCTTATTTTAAATAAACTCACTTCTTCTTTTAAGCTAACCACTATACTTTTCTTTTGGGGAAGGAAATTCCTCTCAATCTCTAGGCTTCATAAAATAAATGAATAAAAAACAAACTAGACAAATTACTCACTACTCTCACAGAAACCAGGAACTCATCTTTGCCAGGGACATAAAAAATGGGGATTCCCCAAACCTTACAGGGCTTACAATTTATCAAAAATCTTTTTCAATTTGAATATATTTTTTTTATTAATTTTGGATTTTTAAATCTTGAACAAAACCAAATTTCTAATAAGCATGTTACAGACTAGTTTGCGAAACTAACTTAACTAGCATGTTGACGAACAGGAAGTCATGTCATGTTTATTTAGAAAAGACACAAACTATACTTCCCGTTTGTCATCCCGATGATTTTATTAGTTTAGTTAACCTTTTGATTGATGAATTGAATGATGATTGAAAATTTAGTAATCAAAACGTTTTTTTTTTAATTTTTCCTTGAAAAAATATTATAACTCTAAAAATTTGTTAAACTATCATTTTCTTTAAATCCCATAGATCGTCCAATATGGCCTCAATTTTGACGTAATTTATGATATACGTATGATTCTATTCAAAATTCCCTGCTGTATTCAGTGGCGTCATTTCAACTTTTTCTTGGAGGGGGGGGCAAATTTTTTTTCTTAAAATTTCTTTACAACTCGGTACTCTAATTTGGCCAAAATAGATTTAATTTAATTACTTGTTTAATTTTGTACAGTTTATATACTCGTAGATATATTTTGAAATATTTTATTTAATAATAATTTATAAAATTTTTTAAAAATCAGAGCCCTTGAGAGAGCAAATGCCTCCCCCCCCTGCCACTGGGTGTATTCCTTCGGCATTTCTTGTTTATCTTAATCCCTAGTGAAAAGTTTAATATTGATAGATAATTTGTTGTTGTGGAGACAAAAATGTAAATATAATCTAGTAAAGTTTCTCCTGAAAAGTTGAAAACATTGAGAGAGAGAGTTTCTCCTATAATGACGGAAGGGATTACGCCTTTCTCCAGATTCATAGACTAAATTTATTATAAATTTTGGAACATTTAAACAAATTCTCATTTCATCTTTCGTCTAAATCATGGGTGGGCAAACATTTTCTAATGGGCCACATTGAAAACTTAATCGCTTACGGGGAGCCGCATAGCATATGCACAATATATAGTCTATAATAAATAGTAGGGGAGAGAGGGGAATGGCGCTCACTTAAGGAAAACATGGTGTATCTTTTAAATCATTTATTATAAATTCAAATTAAGATGGGTAATAAAGTCTTTAATTATCGAGTAATCAACAATTTAACACCAAAAGCATATATCTTTGACCTACTAGTAGTAGTGAACCAATATTAAAAAAACATGTTTGAGCGGCATTGCCCCTGGCTTGGGTAATGCCGCTCAGGGCATGGGATAATAACGCTCAAACATGTTTTTTGGAATATAACATGTAAGATACATTTTAATTAAAGAAATATTTATGAGATCAATCTTATACAATAAAAAAGTAAAGTCTACAATCACAAATTAGCATCAATTATTCCCATTTGGACGTAAGGTCTTGCCTTTTTTTTTTTTTTTTTTTTTTTTTTTTTTTTTTTTTTCAATATAACAAATAGAGTAAAGTCTCGATGTGAAATCAACTTCAATTATTATAATTATAATATAAACTAATTGCTATTATTAGAGGTAACACAAATTAGAAATAGAAATATTTTATTTTTTGGACACTTAAATCACAGATATATCCATCTGGCAGAATTCCCACACTGAACACATAGCATGAGCCCACATTACACAGATGGCGCGGCAATACCACAACTCGTTATTTTTTTTCAATTTCTTCTTGCAAATAATAACGATTGCTAATTTACATCATCCACATTCAATTCATCATCACTGTCATCGACACAAAGCTGCTCTTCATCTTCACAGTCTGAAAAACTTTCTAAGGGATAATGGCGCTCAGATGAGCGGTATTACCCCAAACGGTAGTTTTATAATTAATTTGAAATAAAAAAAAAATCATTTGCAATTGTTGAAAATTGATTGCATTATCACAAGAATAGAATAGTTTTATTGTCAGAAAAGTAAAATTAAAAATTTAATAAGCATTAAAATTTTGGACTTATCGACAAAAAACACGACACCGAAAATTAGATCAGTGCGGCCACAAACGAAGAAACCACTTCACGGTCACATGACGCAAGCTGACTGTCCTTTTTGCATTGTTGCCTGTTAGAGACCCCCTCCCCTTGCATTTCACGCTCCGTGGCGATTTTCTAAGAAGTTTTATTTTGACAGAGTTACAGGGGTGAGCGCCATTACCCCAGTGAGCGCCATTACCCCTCTCTCCCCTATATTAGTTACTTCAATTAGATTTCATAAAAATATTAATAAATGAAGACAAATATCTATTTATCACTCTCTAATACTGTATCATAAATGTAAATGGCATTTTACAATACAAAGTGAAAAAAAATTACAAATAGTCATTATTCCAAAAAAAAAAAAAAGTTATAATAATTTTGAAAAAAATTATTCATATTTTCTGAACACAGGCTACAACATACTTGAACACTTCATGTGGGTATATAGTACTTAATTTTTCTTTTTAGATTAAAATTCATATACCGGTTTATCAACTATTTTTTAGATCTCTTGAAAATATTTTTTAGATGCTCTTTGAAAAGCATATCAGTAAAATTTTTCGTGAAAATTGTTTGAAGTACACTTTGTGATGTATTTCAGATATTTCAAATTCATTTTCGGCTCTTACTTCCAAAGTCAATGTTAAATCCCTATGGGGGTTTGCATGTTAATTTCGGGAGTCAAAAGGAAGGGGTCCTCTTTGGAAATTTTTACACATTTAAAAAAATTTTTCCCAATTCTTATGAAATTTTGTTTCTATTTAGGACTGTTGGAAACTAAATTTATATCGACACAAAAAAATTCCGGTTTGACAAGCACGGTGCACAATTTTCTCTTACCGAAAGGTAAGAGAAAGTTGTATGCTGTGCGCCTTCACACCAAATTTTTACATTTGTTTACTTTTACCTTTTTTTGACCCCTTCTCAACAACTTTGAGGTGTCTCAATCCAGTTTAAAAAAATCTTTAGATAAATTTTAACGCCGTCCTCAGGAAAGACCGTTATTCAATTTTGCATCCTTAAATTTTTTTATCTTCATACAGTAGCCTATATCTTTATCATGAAATTTGAAGAATGAATATATAAATATATTGTATATAGAAGCGAACCCTTGACCTATTGTTTATGAAGCAACAGCTTTTCTTCTGTTCTAAAGAACAGAGGTTTCTTTAAAGTTTAAAAGCTTTAATTATCCCAATAGTAGTTTAGAAAAGTCTGGTGTGTCTGGTCTTACCTTCAGTAAGAGAAAGTTGTGTGTTCTGTTCTTGTCCCACCAGATTTTTTGTGTCGATAGATATTTAGGTTCCAACAGTACTGCTCATTTAAATTCAAGATATACATAAACATGGGAAAATATTTATATTTTGTTACCATGGCAATCATTTCTCCTATCTCTTCTATGAAGTACAAGAATAAAAAAAAAAAAAGTACAAGAATAAATTGTACTTCAAAAGGTTTTAAAGACAAAATGAATATATACATTTTAAAGAGCATCTAAAGAGTAATTGATTTTTGAATTTTAATCAAAATCGTTGGTGTTAATTTTTGAGAAAAGCGAAAAAAAAAAAAAATGAAAAAGTGCATCAGTAAAGTACGGGTACTATTTGGCCGATTTTGATTCCGGTACTTGGTTTTACACCATTTTCCCTATACTACAATTGTTTTTTTTTTTTTTTTTTTTTTTTTTACCTCTCTCTATATATATTAATATATATAGAGACAGGGCCGGCAGTGAATGCATGTGCCCCGGGCGGCAGATATCAGGGGGCGGCAATTAAAGAAAGATTTACTAAAAAAAGGTAAAATGATATGAATTTTGTATAGAAAATATTAAGGAGGGGACGGCAAATTAAATTTTGCCCCCCCTAAAAAATCTCCTAGTTCCTGCCCTGTATAGAGAGAAAGTATTGGATTAATGTCAAAAATTCGATCTCGAGATTTTGAAGGATATATATATATACATATTTCGAGGTCCCCTGAATCCAAAAAAGTGATTTTCAAGACATGGTCTATCTGGGTTCAATTTAAAGGAATTGCGCTAGGAGGTTGAAATTGTATATTTACCGGTAAGTAGACACCCCCCTAGGTCGCCTAGTCTAGCGTTTCTAGTTGAAATCCAAAATTAAAAAAAAAAAAAATTTATTTTTAAATATCTCATTTATATTTATAAATTTCTTCTTTCTTGATTCTTTAAGGCGGATTCACACCAACGGGCACAGTCAGATCACCGTCCAGTCACTGGCAAGCAATTCACACAGCGTGTACAGTAGGGTGGTTGCAAGGTATAAGGGGAGAAAATTTTTTTGCCTGTATCTTCGGCGGAAACCTCTTAAAAGTTGACAATTGGTGTAAAAAGTAGATTGTGAAAGTTTGAGCTCGATCGGATAACGATAAGACCTGCCTCATCGGCCCTAAAGTTCATCGATTCCCCTAAATTTGACTATTAACATCTGTAACTGCTAAACGGTTAGTCCAACAAAAAAAGCTCATCAGTAATTTTTTGAAGAGCATTAAATTTACTAAAAAAAAGTCCTCTAACATTTTTTAGTAAAACCAACGGTTTTCATGGTATGGGCGAAAAATCGAATATGGTTAAGAGGCACATCACAATGATTTTCAAATAACACTAATAGGGGTAATGAAATTTTTTTTCGAGTTCCGAAATAATTTCATCAGATTCTTAAGTAAAATGATCTCCTGAATCCAAATATGACCTCCGTTTTCCCCCACCCCGTACCGTTTTTGGGGGGGAGCCCCCTACTTATGTTATTTCCACCTCTTTTTGTTAATCGAAGGGTCATGAATTATATATGGAGGGATTAAATGGAATTATTTTAGCCTTAATATTTCTTCTGAACGTCAAGAAAAGTGAAAAGTTTAAAAACATTCACGATCGCTCCAAATGGATGTAATCCATTTGGATTACATTCAAAAAATTATCCCAATTCACGGTCACTCCACATCCAGTACGTGTCTCAGGTGCTTTTCTTATAACCTATTTTGCATTAATATGGATACAGATTTACTTTTATTGGTTTCTGTTGGGGTATTAACTGCTGCTGCGAAGGCTTGATGTCGCTCCACGTGAATTTCCCCATTCACAATCAGTTGGGTGATAGACGGATGGCTTGACGAAACTGGATTTTGGACTGATTGGATTATCAACTCATCCTATCACTCCCCGTCATCCATTTATTTTTCCCCACTCACGGTCAGTTTTTGGAGTGACATCGCTCCATTTGGACGGATGGAGCGATCGTGAATGGCCGGCTTTAAAGAAGTTGAATGTTTGCGGCCTAATGAAGTAATCTACCTCTTTGTCCGAAAAAGAATGAGTTTCTTTCAAATCAATTTTGGCTTTTACTATCCTTTCGTCTTGTATGTTTACTTCACTTTGATCAATGAGTTGATCATTACTATGCTTGCTTAACTCAAAAGACAATAGTTTTGTAGCCATGTTAATTTTGATTTGTTTATTTAAAGCAGTGTTTTCCAACCTTTTGAAGTCCTCGGCACCCCAAAGGTGCGTTGGGAATCACATTACACACTAGGGGCACCCTTCCTTTTTTTCACTTAGCAAAACGAAATGTTTTCCGCCCTGCGGAAAATTTTTGCCGCTTACGTTTAAATCATTTGACCTTTTTTTTGCAAAACTTTTTTTTCCCCGCCTCTTTATTAATATTTTTTTTGTTCATCTAAATATCTCGCGGCACCCCTTAGCCATTCGGACACACCGGTTGGGAACCACTGATCTAAATTATTATCAAAAAAGCAAAAGCAACCTGGTCTTGGTTTAAATACCACAAATGATTTAGAAGTTTAGACAATGCTACCCTTGATATGTCTCCATCAAGTTTTACTAAACTTCAGGCCCGTTGAGGCAGGTCTTAGGGTTATTCGATCACGCTCATCCTTTTCCTATCTCACTTTTACATAATTGGCAACTTTCTAGAGGTTCCCGCCAAAGATATTCGGACATCAATTTCTTGCGACCACCCTAGTGTACAGATTGCAGGAAGCCTGTCCCTATGAATCAGTGCAAACAGATACTGCCTATCTCCATCATTCACTATCATCAGCACTTGTCTGCTACAATGCTATTTAGAAAATTGACTCTATTAAAAATTGCTTTAATTTTAGAGGAGGAACTGAATATTAATAAATCGCGATCTCAAAGTCGCTTTTGGGTACATGATATAACTAAAGGAGGGAAGAAGGAGAGTTTGTATAACTATTTCCACATCTGATTGACGATGAAACCAAGTTCTCACACTGTGATTTTAGAAACGGGCAGGGGCGGGCACAGTTCTAATCGCCGTGAAGGTGATTTATTTGGGGTCCAGGCATTCTTATTTAAGCCATTTGGTATCCAAATGGCTTAAATAAAATCATCGGACTGCCTGGGTTCCGAACCCGCGACTTTTGGTATACGAGGTTAGCACGCTAATCTCTAAACCAAACCCCGAGGGCTTTGAATAATTTTAAATTATTTTAAAATTATATTTTATCAATTTAAAAATTGTAGCCCGGGACCGTGCCTCAGAAAGAAGACACTTGCTACTCGCGCCGGAGTCCCGGGTTCGCTTCCCATCCCAAGCGAGAGAAATTTATTTCATTTGATTTGACTACAAATCATTTGAAATAAATAGGGATGGGGTCTAAATGGCCTAAGTTGTCGAAAAAGGACCTTAAATAAATAAAAAAAAAAAAAAAAAATTGTATAATTAAATGTCACAATTAATTTTTTTTTTTTTTTTTATAATTCGTCATATATAATAAATTTCAACTTTCCTATTTTTGTCGTGACGGCTTGTGACGTCATGGCCTTTAGCGTCACGGCCTTTGGCGTCAGGCTTATAACGCGACATGCTGATAGAAGAGCAAAAAAATTTGAGGCCATCAAATTAAAGTTTCACTTTAAAAGTATTTAAAAATTTGTCAAAATTTCCTTAACATAGGGTTACCATAATTTATTGAGGCCAGAGCAGTACAGACGACTTCCGGTGGAGGTCTGAACATATGGAAAACTTTTTGAAAATAAGTCACTGAAATCTGTGTTTTTAGCTATCCTGAGACATGAAAAATATTATCAAACTTGCTTTGAGCTTAAAGGACCCGGGCCCCCTTAGGAAAGGAAAAAAATTTCAAGAAAACGATTTATCTTAATTGAAATTTTAAGATTTGAGCTTAAAGGGTCCTCAGAAAAAAATTTCAAGAAATTGATTTTTTTTAATTGAAATTATTATTTTTTTTTTTTCTCATTCACACTCATATTCACACACACACATACCATTTGGTATCCAAATGGCTTAAATAAAATCATCGGACTGCCAGGGGTCCGAACCCGCGACTTTTGGTATTCGAGGTTAGCACGTTAACCTCTACATCAAGCCCCGAGGGCAATTGAAATTTTAACAATGAAAATTATTTTTTATTAGAATTTTAAGGTGGGAGGGAGGGCAAAGGGGGGCAAGGGCCTCCTGTCTGCGGCCCTGAGTCTATAGTAAAAAGATAACTATAAAAAAACATAGTATAAGTAAATATCTCGTAATAACACCTTAAAGACTTGATGCAAAGCAATATCGGTGAGCCAAGTGTTACCCTGCCAATCCACATGAATTCCGTGTGGCAGATAGAAGATGTTGCGTCCCCAAGCAGACACCACGGACCCTGAACTTGGATCTAGGGTGAGTACAGTATCCACAGGAATTGCGCCCTCTGAGGCATGTTGGTATATTTCCGATTCATTGAAACAACTATAAATACCAAAAATATAAATCATTATTTGGGGGAGGGGGTCTTTGAATAATAATTAAACTGACCTTTGATCCCAAACTCGAGGTCCTCGATGGAAGAGGACAGGTTGACCCTGAGGATTCACTGTCACTCCACTTACTTGGCCAAGAACAGGGATGCCAACACCCCAATCATTCACCTCACGAGGGTGTGGTACTTCCTGTAACATTAGTTGAAATTCTAATATAGAACTCTGTGGGCCGATAGTATAACGCTCGGTCAAGTCAACTTTTGAACGCCGGTCAAGGGAACCTCGGTCAACATTTGACCGCAGTCAAATCTAGTTCCGTAGTATAAAAAAAAATGAACTCCGGTCCCATGACCGAAGCTCATACCATTGACAAACTGGCCTGTTGCTAACTTCATATTTATTTTGAATGCATTTTTATGATTTTTGAGTTGCTGTCAGCTTGCTGTTTTAAAATTATTGCTAAGATGGCCAAATTTAAACATCAGTAAAGGGGCATATAAAAATATAAATAAATAAATAAATCGAAACACCAATGACCAGGGGGGGGGGTCTTGATTAAAAATTAGTTATATATGGAGCAACAAAAATTTCCAGAGAACGCAAAAATATTGTAATATTTTTTTTTTTTAATTTCAACAAAAAAACAATTTACAAATATAATACAAAAAAAATGGTATTATTTTATTTTGGCATCTTTCTCATTTGAGTGAATTTTTTTTAGTAGATTGCTGTCAAAAAACACGTTTAGCCACCTCAATTCTAGCCTATTATCTATCAATTATAGTTTATAATATATATTCCGTCAAATCCGATTTGTCGACTCCTCCCAATCAAGCAATCATATCAAACATAATAGTAGACACGATTACAAATATATTATTTTATTCGAATAACTTTTCTTTTTAAAAGAAAAAAAAAAAGAAAAAGGCCTGAGGACTAAAGCTTTTTGCTAAAAAATAAATAATATATATAATAATATTATTTTTTATTTATTAATATTTATTCCCTTATTATTAATATAAAATTTATTATTATTATTTTGTGAATATTTATATAATTTTAAAATTTTACCAACATTACTATTATTTATACTTTAAATTAAAATATATTGTCAATTTTATAATAAACTGTATTTTTACTTTGTTTGGTATTTATATTTTTGAATAATGTTTTAGGTTATGTATTTAAAAATACGTGATCACATATGGCCAGCTGTCAAAATTGGCTATTTGAACTCCGGTCAAAAATTTGACTGGCCGAATTCGGCCGGTCAAGTTGAACCTCGGTCAAAGCTGATTTGACTGGCGGTCAAGTTTTATACTAATTCTCGGTCAAATCGCCTGTTGACCGAGGTTCAAACTTTGAACTAGCTTTATACTATAGGCCCTGTTTGTCCCCCCTACCCCCGCGTGGCACTGGTTCGGATCCATGCAAATGATATGAATAAATGTGCCTGGTAGAGTAAAGTGACCACATTTTCATTGAGACAAAGCGGGACAAATGGGATGAAATCGGCCGAAATCGTAACCGAAAAAAAAAGAGAGAAAGTATTGGATTCATGTAAAAAATTCTATGTAGAGATTTCGATGGATATACACGTTTTGAGGTATCATACGAGTATAAGAAACATTTGTTTCATAATTTGGTACATCTACAGTAGTATAGTAGTTTTTATAAAAAAAAAAAGAAATTTCATAATTGACAAACCTGCTCTGAAGAAATCATTAAGGACATCGAATTCGATTTTTTTTTTTTGAGAATGAGCCATATAGAGGTAAGAGAAAGTAAAAAAAAAAAGAAAAAAGGAGAGGCATAAAAACGAGAACTCAACTGCTTGAACTGAGAAGAAGCCTGTTAAGATTAGACTTGAATTACGTTTTGAAGAAGATAGACGCAGGGAGCTTGTTCCAATTGAGGGACAAAGGAAGATTGGAATTAACTAGTTCTGTAAGTCGTGATCCGAACAGCATAGGGATGCTGGGGCGATGCCTCCCTTGTGTTCCGGGTATATGTTGCATTGGTTGGGATAATTGATTTTAATTCTACCCACCGTTTAACCATGATAATACCTATAAAAGAGAGACAGTACAGACACGCTTCTTCTATGATCTAGTGACTGTAGGGATGCCAAATGGCTTCAAAGAAGAATGCCTGGACCCAGTGGCATCATTTCGGGGCTCTGATTTTTTAAAAATCTTATATTATTCTTAAAATAAAATATTTCAAAATATATCTACGAGAATATAAACTGTACAAAATTAAATAATCAATTAAATTAATATATTTTAGCCAAATTAGAGTACCTATTTGAAAATAAATTTAAAGAAAAGAGTTTGCCCCCCACCCCAAGAAAAAGTTGAAATGACGCCACCGCCTGGATCCTTAAAAGATATATTCATTAACAACGGTTATCTTAAGAGTCTTATATGGCCTAAGTTGCAGAAAAGACTGTGTGCATGTGTTTGTGATAGGGTCCGACCGAAACAAGAGTTTCAGCCGAAACCGAAACCGAAACCGAATATTCGGCCTCGATCTTAGTTTCGGCCGAAACCGTAACCGAAACCGAAACTTGAATTTCCTATAAAAAATTCATATCATTTTACCTTTTTTTTTTTGTGAAATTTTTTTAAAATTTTTTTTTCCTTCCCGTGAAAATTATTTTACCTTTTTTTAGGGAGACTAAAAATTTTTTTCTCCCTCAATTGCAATCATTTCACCTTTTTTTTTATTTTTGTATGCGAGTCTCATCCCATCCTTTTCAAACTCAGGTTTCGGCCGGCCGAAAGGTTCGGCTAGTTTTTGGCCGAAACCGAAACTAGGGCCGAAACCAGGCTTTTTGGCCGAAACCGTAACCGAAACCGAATATTCGGTCGGTTCCTAGTTTGTGAGTGTGAATGTTTTTTTTATCAAAAAAAACTAAAACAGAATACCAAATTTTGCCGGCAAAATTAAAATACAATAATGAAATTAGTTCATAGTAGGCAGGCCCAACGAAGCTATTGATTTACTCTGCTTGCTGACGTCACAGAAAACCGATAAAGAGAAAGAGAGGGAGAAAGAGCTATACTTTTTCTCTCTTTTAAGAGGTGATTACAAATATGAATATCATTTCTAAATATTATTTTCGATCATAAATTAAGAAAAAAAATGACAAATAAAATGAAATATTCACCGGAACTCGGTAGTCAAGTGATGATATTGGTTGTTGTTGTTGATCGGCCAAAAGTTTCCTAATTTCAGCGTAGAACGAACCTCGAAGATCAACGGCTTCCCTAACATCGGCTAGGAACCCAAAAAACACCAAAGACCCCAAGAAGATGGACATCTTCGGAGAGCATCGCAACGGGCCGTCCATCGAGGTCGCCATTTGCCCGCCCCCGGATCGATCAACCTCTTCAATCGACGCCGACGCTCTGAGGAAACCTTCCTCATCCTTCATCCTCACACTCTCCTCCATCATCACTTTCAAACATCCCTGTTTTTTACGGTTTCTAAAATATGAGTTCACAGTCTTTTGCTAGCATTGGCACGAGATAGACGTGCTGCCAGCGCTTTAGATTTTTAGTGATTATTTTTGTGCTTGTATGTGTTTTTTTTCTTTTTCTAAGTGGTGATTCTATTCGTTATCACATTCTGTTTTTTTTTTAACCAGTGATGAGTGAAGGAGTGGAGCAGGGGGAGGGCGGGTCCCCCCGTGCCTCCAGTAGAGCAAAAGCCAACTCTAAACAAACTTAGCTATTATATCTATTGAAAAGAACGTAACTCCCAGAACGTCAGTAGCGTCATTTCAACTTTTTCTTGGGGGGGGGAGGGGGCAAATTTTTCTTGGGGAGGTGCAAACAATGCAACAATGCAAAATATATGTATATGAAGACCAACAGCAGCTCCGAGGATTGCTTTGACCAAAGCCGAAACGTCAGCTGTTGAAAAATATTTTTAAAGAAAAAATTCTGGCTGCATTTTTCTTCCAACTTTCATTCCTGATATAAGAAAATTGTTTAAAATAAATTTCACATATATATGGTTTCTCACCCGTGTGACTTTGTAGAGAAGTTCTAAGGTTAACCTTTTGATTAAATTCTTTAATGTAATTTGAAATCAGATTTTTGTAAAAAAAAATTTTAGAGCAAATTTCACATTTAAACGGCTTCTGGCCTGTGTGTCTAACATGTTTTTTAAGAGAAGAGTTTTGAGAAAATGCTTTAAAAGAGACATCACATAGATAAGGGTTTTCTCCAGAGTGAATCCACATTTGTTTTTTTTTTTTTTTAACTCACACTTTTTTCTCATTCACACTCACATTCACACAGTCTTCTCTGGAACTCAGACCATATAAGACTGGCGATAAGCCTTATATTAATAATTATATATATTTGGGGTCCAGGCATTCTTATTTAAGCCATTTCGTATCCAAATGCCTTAAATAAAATCACCGGACTGCCTGGGATCCGAACCTCCGATTTTAGGTATACAACGTAAGCGCGCTATCAACTACGCCAATCCCGCGGGCTATTTTAAGGTTAGATAGATTAGTATAATGTTTAAAGCAGATATCACATCTAAACGGTTTCGCCTCAGAATGGGTTTGTATATGTACTTGTTAGATATATAAATTGTTTACTACAATTTGAGGTATGATAGTTGAAGAAAGCAAACAGATTTTTATTTTTCAGAATAATTTATTTAATCTAATGGCGATCGATTTCGTCACGGGGATTTCGTAAATATTAAATAAATTATTCTGAAAAATAAAAATCTGTTTGCTTTCTTCAACTATCATACCTCAAATTCACAATGGCAAAAGAAATAGGGCAATATATTCAACGTATGTTTACTACAAATTTCACATTGAAAAAGTTTTTCAACGCTATGTGATTTAAAATTCCTTGACTAGCAAAATTATTTATTACAAATTTCACATTTAAATGGTTTCTCTTTTTTAATATAAAATGATGTATTTCGGGGAAACAATGGAGAAGTGATATATTAACGAGGACTATAAATAAGTGAATGAGTGAAGGAAAAATAAAGATAGGCTAAAGAACCAATCGTCTATGAACGAGCAAATGGTGAACGAGTTAATGAAATAGTTTAAAAATGGTTAAAAATGAACGATGATCAAACGATGGTCAAACAAACGTGTGAACGTTGAAGATAAACGAACGAATTAGTAAACGAAGAGTCAGTGGACTAGCGAACAACGAACAAGTGAACTAGAGAAGGAGGGCCATGTCCGGTAGGAACGAACGAGTGAACGATGCCCAGCAGTGTTCGATGAACAAGTGAACGATGAACGAGTAAATAATGCCCTGTTCCTAAGGACTAGTGAACGATGAACTAGTGAACGATACTCGGAACGAACGCATAAGTGAGGGAGTAAATGATGAACGAGCAAATGATGCCGGGTCCGTAAGAACTAGTCAACGATTCCACGGAACGAACGCACAAGTTAGCGATTGAACTATGAACGAGTGAACAATGTTCGGAACGAAGGTACCAAAGGAAAAGTGAACGATGTTCGTAACGAACGCACAAGAGAACGAATGAACGATGGGAACGAGTGAAAGATGACCGGTTCGGCTCGAAAAATGGAGGACGAGGAAGCGGGCAAACGATGAACGAGTGAACGGTACCCAGTCTGAGCAGACATATAAACGATTATCGAAAGAAGGATGAACAAGTGAACGACGAAGGAACGATGAGCACCTGTTGAATGCCGAACAATGATCGAGTGAACGATATGCGATTTTACCTGACAAATGAAGGACAAACGAGTGAACTAAATACGATGAACGAGTGAACGACGCTCTCTTCGATCGGGCAACGAACAAGGGAACGATGAACAAGCGAACGTCAAACGAGTATCGTACGGCGAATTGAACGATGAAAAATACCATTCGCAAAAGCACAAGTGAACGATGAGAGAATGAACGATGACCGGTCTGATCAAAAGAACGAGTAAACTATTATCCCAGAAATGAACGATAGACCGGTGAACGATATATAAATGAACGGCGAAAGAGTGAACGAAGAACAAGTGAACATTGGACAAGTAATTAATACTACACTCGTAAGAACTAGTGAATGATGGTTCGCTCGTTCATCGTTCACTCATTCACTTGCCGCTCAAAAGTTCGTCATTCATTAGTTCACCGTTCTCTCGTTCATCGATCACTCGTTTACTATATCATCGTTCACTCGTTCACTTGTCGTCAACTAGTTCGCCGTTCACTAGTTCACTCGTTCATTTCATCGTTCACTAGATCATTCACGTTTCTGTTCGAGCACGGCATAGTTCACTCGTTCACAAGTTGATCGTTTACTCGTTCACTTGCCTTTTCAAGCAGGGCTTCGTTCACTAGTTCATCATTCACTTGTCTGTTCAAACCAGGCATAGTTCATCGTTCACTAGTTCACTTGTTCATTGATAACTCGTTCACTTGTCCGAGTAGGGCATCTTTCACTAGTTCACTATGAACTTGTGAACGATGAACGATACCCGGCTTGGACAAACAAGTGAACTAGTGAACGATGAACGATGTTTCTTTGGAAAAAGAGTGAAGGATGAACTAGTGAACGATGAACTAGTAAACGAGCAAACGACGAACTAGTGAACGATGAACGAGGAACCAGTGAACAATGAACTAATGAACTAGTGAACGACGAACGAGGGCGCGAGCGAGCGAACGATCAACTAGTGAACTCTGAACGAAGGAAAGAGTAAACGGGCGAACGATGAACTAGTGAAATAGTGAACGATGAACCAGTAACCGATGAAAGAGGGCGCGAACGAGTGAACGATGAAATAGTGAACGATGAACGAGGGCGCGAGACGAAGTGAACTAGTGAACAAGCGAACGATGAACTAGTGAACTATGAACAAGGGCGCGAACGAGTGAACGACGAACGATAATCGAATGAAGAACTAGTGAATGAGTGAACAATGAACTAGTGAACGATGATTGAGGGCGCGAACGAGTGAACGATGAACTAGTGAACAAGCGAACGATGAACTGGTGAACGATGAACGAGGGCGCGAACGAGTGAACGACGAACTAGCGAACGACGAACGATGAACTAGTAAACGATGAACGAGTGAACAAGTGAACGATGAACGAGGGCCGAACGAGTGAACGATGAACGAGCGAACGAGCGAACGATGAACGAGGACAACGATGAACGAGTGAACAAGTGAACAGATGAACGATAGACTGTGAACGATTTTGAACGGCGAACGAGTGAACGAAGGACAGTGAACATTGGACAATTAATTATCTACCTCTCTATGATGATTCCTTCATCTTCCTCTTCCTTCCCTCATCTCTTCTTTTCCCTTCTCTCTTCATCGATCCTCGTTCTATATCATCGTTCCTCTCCTTCTCCTTCCCTCCATTCCTCTTCATCTTCCTCTTCCTCTTCCTTTTTTGACCCTTCCTCTTCACATTATTTTTCTTCCTTCCTTTTCCCTTCTTCCATCTCTTCTTTCTTCCCCACCTTCCTTCTTCTTCTTTCCTTTCTTCCTTACTTATTGTGAACGATGAACGATACCGAGAAACAAGAACTAGTGAACGATGAACGATGAACATAGAGCACGAACTAGTGAACGATGAACGAGCGAACAAGTGAACGATGAACGAGGACACAGCGAACGATGAACGAGTGAACGATGAACGATGAAGTGAACGAGCGAACGATGAACTAGTGAACGATGAACGAGGGAGCGAACGAGTGAACGATGAACGAGTGAACGATGAACGAGGCGAACGAGTGAACGATGAACGAGGACGCGAACGACGAACGAGTGAACGATGAACTAGTGAACGATGAACGAGGGGCGAACTAGTGAACGATAAGAGTGAACAAGTGAACGATGAACGAGGACGCGAACGAGTGAACGATGAACGAGTGAACGATGAACGAGGGAGCGAACGAGTGAACGATGAACGAGTGAACGATGAACGAGTGAACGATGAACGAGCAAAACGATGAACGAGCAAACGATGAACGAGTGAACGATGAACGACGTGAACGAGCAAACGATGAACGAGTGAACGATGAACTAGTGAACGATGAACGACGTGAACGAGCGAACGATGAACTAGTGAACGATGAACGAGGGAGCGAACGAGTGAACGATGAACGACGGTTCGGTTCGGTTCGGTTCGGTTCGGTTCGGTTCGGTTCGGTTCGGTTCGGTTCGGTTCGGTTCGGTTCGGTTCGGTTCGGTTCGGTTCGGTTCGGTTCGGTTCGGTTCGGTTCGGTTCGGTTCGGTTCGGTTCGGTTCGGTTCGGTTCGGTTCGGTTCGGTTCGGTTCGGTTCGGTTCGGTTCGGTTCGGTTCGGTTCGGTTCGGTTCGGTTCGGTTCGGTTCGGTTCGGTTCGGTTCGGTTCGGTTCGGTTCGGTTCGGTTCGGTTCGGTTCGGTTCGGTTCGGTTCGGTTCGGTTCGGTTCGGTTCGGTTCGGTTCGGTTCGGTTCGGTTCGGTTCGGTTCGGTTCGGTTCGGTTCGGTTCGGTTCGGTTCGGTTCGGTTCGGTTCGGTTCGGTTCGGTTCGGTTCGGTTCGGTTC
>JAKCPI010025878.1:0-54473 GCA_023213315.1 Euborellia annulipes | reverse complement strand
GAAAAATACATTATTACTTTCTCTTACCTATGTATATATGTAATATATATATAGAGAGAAAGTATTGGATTCATGTCAAAAATTCGATGTCGAGATTTTGATGGATCTTCACGTTTTGAGGTCCCCTGAATCCAAAAAAGTGGTTTTTGCGACATGGTCTGTCTGTGTGTGTGTCTGTGTATGTGTCTGTCTCGTGTGTGTGTGTGTGTCTGTGAACAAAATATCTCAAGAACGAAAAGAGCTAGGAGGTTGAAATTTTATATTTAAGTTAGACACCCCCATGGGACGTGACACGAAGCTTTTGAACAAAATCGACCAAAAAGTACTAGTACTTTACTGATGCACTTTTTCAGTTTTTTTCGATTTTCTCAAAATTTGCTCCAACGATTTTTTTTTAAAATTCATATATCAACTATTTTTTAGTTGCTCTTTAAAATGTATATTCTCATTTTGTGATTGAAATCTTCTGAAGACCACTTTACTCTTGTTCTCCATAGAAAAGATAGGAGAAATGGTTGCCATGGTAACAAAATATAAACATTTTGCCATACTTATAAATTTTACATCTTGAAAATCGAATGTACCATACTGTCGGAAACTAAATACATGTCGACACAAAAAATCTGGTGTGACAAGCACAGTACACAACTTTCGATTACCGAAGGTAAGAGAAAGTTGTGTGCTGTGCGCCAGTCACACCAGATTTTTTAATTTCTTTCCAAAGCAAATAATTATTTTCCCTCTCCCCTCTCTTCAAACAATTTAATTACACAATTCTACATTATATCAATTGAAAAAAATTTTATTAATAAATATTATTGAATGGAATCTCTATTTTATGATAGAAACTTAATTTTTTCATCATTTTTAATTACTAAAAGAAAATAATTATGAAATTCAATAGTAGGATAGAAAATTAAAATCTAAATAGAAAAATATTATTTTACACGATTTTTTTTTTCCATAATCCGTAAAGCAATTTCCTTTGTGCTTTTATTAATTTTTGTTTTTTCATATTAATAAAAAAAATAAATTTTTAAAAATCATTTTTGACATCAGAGGCCATGTAGACTTTAAAACAATCTTCCCCAAACTGTGCGCCGCGGCACCCCAAGGCACCGCGACTGTTCTCTGGGGACGGCATGAAAATTTTCCTATTCAAAATATTATATTAATTTTTCGCTATTAGCCAAAAATTAAAGTCAGGAGTTTTAATTTTTTTATTAAATCAAATTGCAAACATAAGAGGTGTGTGTTTAGATATATCAAAGCGTATCTGAATTTGAAATAGAGAAAAACTATTAGTAACATAAGGTTTGACAAGGGGCGCCATGGAAAAACTCTGATATACTAGTATTAAGGGCTCAGGGAACCGAAAAAGTTTGGGAGCCTCTGCTTTACGGTAAACTATACTGAAAATAGCGATGAAATGTGGCTGTAGACTTTAAATTGGATTTAGGAGACGAAGCAGCCAAGGAAATTGAATAAAAAACTTTGATTTAATTAATTAATCGTCGGCGTTTCGGTTGGCAATGACGACCATTAACAGGATCTCAAAATGGGATGGTCAGGATGATCAAAAATAAAAGTTTTTATTTAATTTTCTTGGCTGCCAATTATCCAATTTATACTTATATTTTATTTGTGATAGAAATGATCCAGGCTCATTAATAATGAGGAGATTAAGCCAGATAAAGCAAAATGAAGAATTTTTTTTTCTTTATTGAACAATACTGTCGACGTTCCGGCCTTTATCAGGTCAGGTGTTTTGTTTGCCTCGAGCTGAAAGGGGCTCTTGACAACTTCTGTCATAAGTGCGAACATTCGTCAGTTAAACCATTTTTCACTCTTCAACCATTTGCCAAGAACCTGAGGCAAACAAAACACCTGATCTGATAAAAGCCGGAAGAATCGGCAGAAACGTTGATAGTGTCGTTCAATAAAGCAAAGTTTTTTTTTCTTTATTTTGCTTTGGCTGCCTTGATGTCCTCATTATTAATTATATATTCAGCCACTACCCCTGCAATTAATTTAAATAAATAGTCATTGGAGTGACTAAGTTCCGAACCCGCACCTCTTGGCTTTTAAGATTATCAATTATTTATTATCTGCATAGTACCGGTATGGTTCTTGTCTTCGGCAATCACAGCATTTTTATATCGTATAAATATACAATATATAGATAGCTCTATATATGCAATTACATTATATCGACGGCAGGCTGTTAAGAAAGGCGCTTTCATTGTTAAGAAGCTATTTTAGTATTTATTTATTTATTAGGGATATATTCGAACTTAAATAATTTTTAACAGACTTACTTAATTAATCCACCCCAAAACTCACCCTCTATAAAAAAAAATACTTCCTATGCTTCTTTTTAGTATTTATTTATTTATTAGGGATATATTCGAACTTAAATAATTTTTAACAGACTTACTTAATTAATCCACCCCAAAACTCACCCTCTATAAAAAAAAATACTTCCTACGCTTCTTTTTAGTATTTATTTATTTATTAGGGATATATTCCAACTTAAATAATTTTTAACAGACTTACTTAATTAATCCACCCCAAAACTCACCCTCTATAAAAAAAAATACTTCCGATGCTTCTTTTTAGTAGGCCTACTTATTTATTAGGGATATATTCGAACTTTAATAAAAAAGAAGAAACACCCCTTACCACCCTCTGCTTTCATTATTAAAAATAATAAATAATTTAAATAATAAAGAAAAAATAAAATGTGAATTTATGAAAATGAAAATGCAAATTATAAATACCTTTTCATTGAAGTGAGATGAGGGGTGCGTGGCGTTTTATTCTCTCTAATAGAATCGCAATAGAAGAGAAGCAGGGAGATGAATTCAATCGACTGGCTTCTTGCTCCAGGTAAATGCAACTTGATTTCCATTTGCGTCATCATGATGACTCAGATGGATTTTTTTTCCAAAGGCCTCTTTTCTGAAACAAAAAATATTTTATTCTATTTTCTCATCAAATTCGAAATATTCTATATATACTATTTTATTAATTTAATTATTTCATTTAGCCCTCGGGCCTTGGTGACTTGGCTGTCCATTTGCACCAAGGGGCGTGGGCCCTGGCTACCAATACCAAATTATTTCATTTATCCCATAATTTCTTTTTAAATACAGTATTATATTCTAATTATATTAACACAGCGTTTTCCAATCTGTGAGGCGCGTCTCCTTAGGGAGTCGCGGGTTTCTTAGGGGAGGCGCGAATATTAGCCACAGCCAGCAATTTTCTAAAGTATTGCTACAATCTCTATAGATAAAATAATAAATAATATAATAGTTTGTATAAATACATTTTTTTTTTGCAATAAAAATTTTTGTATTTGTATTATTTATAAAAAGGGGGGGGGAGTTATTCGATTAAATATTTTTAAGGGAGGCGCGATAACAAAGTTTAGAAAGCACTGTATTAAGATATAATTATTTGGCTTTCTTTTAGACGAGATGAAATGAAATGATTATTATAATTTAACGTGTTTGTTTCCTCTAATGAAAAACAATTAAAATTTAGAATATTGGAACGTCCATCCATATTAGAATTTTTAATCATTAATGAGAAAAGGCTAATAAAGAAATGAATATATTATTAATATGTCAAATCTTATTAATGTAATTATTACTTGTGATATGAAATAATTTTTTTTTTTTATCTTAATTAAATGGCCGTCGGAAAAACCATTTGGCCAATGGCAAAGTAAGTGTGTTTCAGATATAGGAAGCCAAGAAAAAAAAAAATTTTTTTAATCGGGGCATAAATCTGACTTCTTATTCTCCGAGATCCTTATGCACTGTTACAAATTGTAAATGTGACCAGTGACTCTGATCTCGGTGAATATGAAATAATAAATTGAAATAATTTGAATGCCAGGACTTACCTAATGCAAACAGAGAGAGAAGTGCGCTGAATTGGGGTTGTTTGAGCGAGAAGATCGATGATGAAGGGAGAAGACGACCTCTAGCAATAGCCACCCCTGTAAAAGAAAAAAAAAATGATAAAAATTACTATTTTTTCTTATTAAATATGATTCGAGTATTTGTGTGTGTGTGTGTGTGTACTAGGAGAAAGAGAGAATTTGTAAAAAATAAAATAATAGGCCTCTTTTTGATTAACGCAATTGGCTTTGCTTGGTTTCTTTTATCCGATCATAATTATAAAAAAAAAAATCATCTTTTATAAAATATTTCTCACCTTTGTTTATTAGATTAAATAAGAAATTTAAGTTATTTTTAAAGACTTAAAAAGGCCATACACCCAAACCATCCCTTCTTAAATAAATAATTTTTTAAACTGTTATGTAAAACAGAAAATCGAGTAATTGAAATTTCTTTTGATAACTCCGACACTTTTTTAAATAATTTTCGAGATCTAATCATTTAAATAAGATATTAATATTCAATACCTCTCATGCGGATTTGACTAAACATACTCACACATTTGCTAAATATAATTTTATATAATCGAAATAGTTAAGAAATTAAAAATATGAACAGATTTATGCTGAGGAACTTTGACAGATGGTACAATTTAATCTAACTCTTTTTAGAATCAGAATTCAAGGCGCATGTCATTATTCTAACCTAATTAGCCCACGGGAAATTATTTAAACCCCTAGCACATGAGGCGGATACTCTGCCACTGTGCTATGGCCCAAGAACGAGAATGAATTTAAACATTCAGATGCTTTAAACATAATTAAAATTGAGGAAGATAGGGTTATTAAAAAAATTATTATTATTAAAAAAATAGATAAAAGAAACCAAGCATCTTTTTTTATTGGTTCTTTAATGAAAATGAGTTCAAATTTTGCAGACATTATTTTTTAATGCAATGGAAAAGATCTAGGTATCTATTATTAAAATTCTAAAAAAAAAATTTTGGCCTATTATTTATTTTTCGTGGTGTGGTTGAATCGAAAATTTTGCTTTCCATGAAATTATATAATTTAAATTATAATTTTGACGTGACAACGTCTTACAAATCATGAGTATAGTGGCCGATTAGGGAGGCATGCACGAAAAAGTTTTGCGGCTTGAATAGCTCCTCTGTCTTAGGAGGTATAATTATGATGAATATACGGTTAGAAAAAATGATATTTCAGTTAAAGATGTCACCATTTATTTTTTTCCTATCATTTCATTTTACCGCGCTGCGAGAAATTCTAATTTGAAAGTTTAAACCCTTGTAGATTCCGAACGGCTAATAAGATCAGACTAAATGTGATGTCATTTTGTGCAGAAAGTAAATCTCTAATAGGATAAATAAAAAAAATACCGAGTAACTAACTCCAAAATCAATTTTTTTCTCGATAAACCTCATTTTTAAGCAAAAGTCGCCCTTAATGGATAAGTTCTTAAGGGTTTTTTTTTTTTTTTTGATAATTTGTAAAATTGATTGAACAATAACACTGGGCAACAGTGTTTGACTGAGAATTTGAAGCTATTTCTGGGTATTTGGGTAGCGCTGATTCCAAAAATGCCATCAGTTTTTCCCGATCACGTCAGATTTTAGAGCTATAGAGAAAGTAAAATTTCAATAGAAAATGTGCTCTAAAGTGGCTCTAATTTTATATTACCTGGAACTATCTGCATATTTTTGAAGGGTGTCGCCTTAAAAAAATCCAGGTAATATAAAATTAGAGCCACTTTAGAGCACATTTTCTATTGAAATTTTACTTTCTCTATAGCTCTAAAATCTGACGTGATGGGGCAAAACTGATGGCATTTTTGGAATCAGCGCTACCCAAATACCCAGAAATAGCTTCAAATTCTCAGTCAACAAAAAAAAAGTTCTTTTTTGTTGCCCTGTGTAATTGAAGATTATTTTTTTTTTAATTTAACAAATCTTTCTATTTAAAAAAAAATCGAGTGATTTTTTTGGAAAATAGAAAAGAAAAGATGAGTAAAGATTCAAGTAATTTGCCCCTCCATCCCTCTAGACCTATTTAATTACGTATTAATTGACATGGGATGAGAGATTTATTAGAGTTAAGAAATTTTTTTAAATTCTCTGTTTATCATACAAAAATGAAATACTCCAATATAGATGATAAAAAATTTTATATTCAATGGCTAATTTTTGAACCCCCCACCAACAGAAAATATCACCCTTATTTCATTTCTAGATTACATAACCGATCAAAGAGAAAGATATTTTTTTTAGATTAGAGAAAAAGTAATTATTTTATCTTTCACATTAGAAACAAATCAAGTAGCCTACGTAGTAGGTATTTATTTATATTAAAGTATAATTAAATTAAATATTTATTTATTATTATATTTTTTATCATTTTTTTAAATATTCAATAAAGTTTATTTTAATAAATAATTGTTTTATTTATCCCTTAATTCTTTTCCCAAATATTCTTTTTGCTACAGTACATTAGAATATGTTATTCAAAACCCCATAAAAAGCATCCCTTTACCCCCTATAACCTGTCGACCAAAAAAAAAATAAAGGTTTTCACTTTCAGGTCCAAATGAAAAGGACTCACTGGGCTAAATTTTCAGAAAAGCCGATTTACTAAAAAAGTTTAAAAAAACGATTTTTTTTACTGGTTCCGATTCCCTAGTTCTTCATCTTATATGATGAAATATTCAATTCATCAGAATCGATGTATTTTATATAAAAAAAAGTAAAAATTGAAAAAACAAGACAAAGGGTAGAAAAGAGAAAAGGGACCAAACCATCTTTAAACTCATTTTTCTCAAAAATTTTAAATTCTAAAAATGCTGGCTTGCTCAGCAGGATGTGTTCTCATAAGAAAACATAAAAACTCAATTTTGGCCCCCGTGAAGATTTGGTACGTTTTCATGTGAACGATCACAAATATTTTTCTATGTTAGAATGTTCCCAGAGAGAATTAGTATTTGTAAGAAAAAAAAATGATTAAACAATTTATTGTTTAATTATTTAAAAAAATATTTTAAAGCATTTTCTTTTGTCTACTGGAAATAAGAGAGATTTTATTTGAAAGGACCCTTTTTTCCTCATGTCAATGGCCGACAGCCTAAAAAAGAATATTAAAGTTTTTTACAAAAAAAAAAAAAAAAAATAATAATTTGTATAAACAATATATAATATTTTGATACAATTCACTTTTGTTTATAACATTATATTATATTTACTATATTTACCTTTTAATATATGAAACAGATCTTCTAAATCCCTCTCGATTAGCATGTGATAATAGTCTTCATTGAAGTCCTGCAAGTCAAGCACAAAATTTATTATAAATAATATATTAAAAGAAAATCAAAATATATTTTTAGACGTACCTTGGTTTTTTTGCCATAATATCTACGAAATTTAAAATAAAAAACAGGACACAGAAAAATTTTGTTAGACGTGCCATGAATAAAAAAGTATAAATGATTTTTCAAAATTAAAAAAGTATATGATATGATAGAAGACTATCAACACGGATTTCACAAAAAATATTCAAAGAATATATCTGGAAGAGAAAATTCGCCTATTCTAACTCAAGCTAGTCATGCCGTCTACTAAGACAGAATGACGAGCTTGAGTTAGAATACGCAATGGGTACGTAGGCAGGTAGAGAGGGAGTTGCCTTTTTCTCAGGTAAAATAAGAATTTAAAGGTTTTTACTGTCAAATTTAAAGGAAACCTTGTCAATTTTACAGGATTTCTTCTTGAATTAGAACTCGATGGAATTTCCTGTAAAAATAAAAGGAAATTTTTTCATTTTACGGTATGATTTTGTCAAATAGAACTTGAGGCGATTTCTTGTAAAAATAAAAGGAAAATTTGTTAATTTTATGGGAAGGTTTGTCGAAAATTTTTAAAAGGATTTCACTTTAATTTTACAAGGTCGGTTTTTTTTCAGTGTATAATTTCCATTTGCGTATGTTTATTTGATAATAATGATGACGAACATGGCTGTATTTCCTCTCCTCTGAAACAGAAATATTTTTATTATTTATATCCTATTTAATCAATAAAGATCTTTTTTTTATTATTGTTTCATTTATCCTTAATCCTTTTTAATCCCTTCTTTTTAATCCTAGTATATTGGTGGAATATTTTTAATTTTATTTTTTTTTAGAATTAAATATACAGTATTTTTAAAAAATATGGTGTGACTGTCGCACAACACACAACTTTCTCTTACCTTCGGTAATATAAAGTTGTGTTCTGTGCTTGTGACACCAGATTTTTTGTGTCCGCCGATATAGAGTATTGGAATTCAAGATGTAAAATTTATTAGTATGGGAAAATATTTATATTTTGTTACCATGGCAACCATTTCTCCTATCTTTCCTATGAAGTACAAGAGTGCCCTCGGGGCTTGGTGTAGAGGTTAGCGTGCTAATCTCGTATACCAAACGTCGCGGGTTCGGACCCCAGGCAGTCCGTTGATTTTATTTAGGCCACTTGGATACCAAATGGCTTAAATAAGAATGCCTGGAATGTCTTATATGGCTAGAGTTGCCGAAAAGACAAAATAAATGTGTGTGAGTGTGAGTGTGAATGAGAAAAAGTGTGAATGTTTAAAAAAAAAAAAAAGTACAAGAGTAAAGTGGTCTGTCTTCAGAATATTTACGCTACTACGATACAAAAAAACTTAGCCGATGTATGGGGTTACCTCCGAAAATTGAAAATGAATTGGTAGAGCCTATAACATGGGTGGTACAATTTAGGGGTATGAGGCACAAATAAGACAAAAATAAATAAAACTAATTTAACAATATATCTTGAGTTGAGGTTTGAGGGGCTTATTTTTTACATGCAGTGTTAATATGATCCACTTCGAAGTCATTTTAACACATATTGGTTCAGAGATAATTGGACAAGTGGTACAATATAGGCACACTTCCCCTAAATCAGTCAACCCTTAAAATCACCCCGTATCAGGGACGTATATAAGGGGGGCCGAGGGGCCCGAGCATTTTCCAAATGCATATACATAAATAGCGGGTCTCGCCCCCCCTAAATGTTTGATCGGCCCCGCAGTGCGAAAAAATATAGCCCTGTAAAATAATTTTTTTTTGCAGGGTGAAAAACTTTGGTTCCGCAAAAGATTGACAATGGATGAGAAATTGAATAATGTTTATTTACCTGGTGTAGGGAGAAGAGAGGCATTGAGATGTTGCTGTTGAAGCCAGTTGCGAATTTCTATAGTCTGAGCGCTCTAAATGGAGTGGAGAGGGGACTGAAGTCATCTTCAAGAGGTGCAAAGCGAAAATCTGTAACAAGAGATAATAATAAAGAATTATTCATATGTAGACTAAGTAAAAAAAATTGAAATTATCATTTATTAAATTACATTTCAGCAGATTTATTTAAATTATGAATCAAGTGGAAGTTTCAAAGTAAAAATATAAATGGTTGCCATGGTAACAAAATATAAATATTTTTCTTTTTTTATAAAACACAATATACAACTTTATCTTGCCGAAGGGTAAGAGAGAGTTGTGTGCTGTGCGACCAGTCACACCAGATTTTTTAATTAAAAACGCCAAACTCTGATTGGATCTATCATATATAAGGAAGGATCAAATTATATTATTTATTTTTTGATAGATTTAATAATTTATTCAACCCAAACATACGTCAGCCTTCTGAGCTACGGGTCACGGTAAGTTTGTTTGCTTCCACCGATTTTTAAACTCAAACTCCTTTGAGTATCAAAATCGAATCGTTTCTATCGATCTCGTGACGGACGAGTTCTCGACGGCAATTGGCGTGACTTATTACCTTTCTGGGAGGATAAACGATTCCAATACAAGTACTCTGATGGACAACTTAACTATTCACAAAAGGTTCTCAATTCCATTTGTGATCAATGGCTATTAAAAAAAAATATATAAAACCTTGATTAAAAAAAAAAGTTTTTTCCTTTTTTAGTATTATTTGCCATAAAATATTTTTTTTATCGACTGCTATATTATCATATTTTAATATTTTTTCTATAAAGATTATTTTTATTTTATTTACATTTTTAAAATGACTCATAAACAGGTCTTGTGTTACGTTTTTCTAATTTCAATTCTTTAAAAAAGAAAGAAATACATTTGATTCAGAAATTATTAGTCTGTAAATTAATGAAAAAATAAAGTTTGTCAAGAATCACTCAGATTAGCATAGGAAATGAGAAAACTCGGTCCATTTTTGCAGCCAGCAGGTTTTTAGATTGATTTTTATTGTAGGGCAATGGATAATGAAAATTTTGTTGCCCTAATTTCATTAACAATTTATTTTTATTTCAATTGAATAAATATTAAATAGTAATTAAAGGATTTTAGGGTGTAATTATTTAAATATCATTGCAAATAAAATAAGTGAAGTGTTTTGCAAATATTTTTTTTTTTGGAATAAATTTTATTTCTTGTTTTTATCAAATGAGGAATAGGGGTGTTCGATTATGGAAAACGATAATCGATTATCGATAATGAAAAATAATCGATTATTTCGATTAATCGATTAATGGGTCCGGACAGACATTTTTTCATTCTGCGGAAAATTTTTAATTTTTTCCCCTTCCGTGAAAATCTTTTGACTTTTTTTTTGATACGAGTCTCATCCGATCTTTTCAAACACATTTTTCCCAAAAATAATCGATTTTTTTTCCAAATAATCGATTGAGAAAAATAATCGAAATAATCGATTATATTTTTTAGAGAATAATCGATTATTTTGGGCATAAATAACTTCGTTGGCTCCCGGAAGATAGGCAACCCAAATGGCCAGCTCACTAATAATTTTTTTTTTCTTTACGAGGCATGGAATAATTAACAGAAAAAAAACATTGGTAAGCTGTTAAATTTTTTCTATCTACCAGTAAACAAATGTGAAATAATTTATCCAATTCCAGGTAAAAAGTTTTTTTTTTTTTCATTTTATGCATAAAAGTAATAATTTTTTTAATTTCTCTCTCTTTTTTCTTAGTTTCGCTTCATTTTTTCGGATCCCACCTTCTGTTCTTTGATCCTGAGTAATTTTATTTTTCTTATTCGTTAATTAAATATTTCTTAAATTCTTTTCAGAATTCCAAAAAATTATATTGATTATTATGAATTTCAAAAGAAATTTATTTAATTTCTCCAATATCATTTTTAACCCTTAAAATTTTTTTTTAATAATAATTTCGTAGAAGATAGAATTTCTACTATTCCAATTATTCGGTAAAAAAAAAAAAAACTTTTATTGAAAATCGCCGAAGGCGTAATCGCAATAATCATTTTGATGATCGTTCGTGCATGATTGTAGAGCATAATGCATGTGCGTGTGTGTATGCGTGCCAGCGTGCACGCATGCATGCATGCATGCTGCTGCTACACACGAGGATTACGTAGCTCATTAGAAGAGTAGCTGGCAAACGGGAGTCACCTATTTTATAATTTGATTGCCTTGGCGATCGGCTTCTCGAATTAACACACGAAACGCCAACAACTTGCTATCCGCTCAATGCGGAATTGTTCATTTCCTTATTTATTTATAGAAAAAATAAATAAAAGGTAACTCAATTATATTAGTATTTTACTTGATTTGAAAAAATATTTTGACTCAGAGATTCACAATTAGTAGGTAGGTGACCACAAGTTGCCCGAGCTAGAGCTTTATTTCTCCCTCTGGTATGCCAGTCTTTACAAACATACTTTTGTTTAATTAATTGAAGGATTTCAAATTAAATTTTAATTAAATATCCACACAGTTCAAATGATACAACAATTAGTCAAATTTCATAAACAATAATAAAGAAAATTTTTTTGAAATGTCGCATCAGAATGAAAAATACGCTCTTGGGATTCACTTGTATAGTAAAAAAAATTTATATAAAATTCTTTCGGTGTCTTTTAACTTTTTTTCTCACTCACACACACACATACACACAGTCTTTTCGGCAACTTAGACCATATAAGACTTTTACGATAACCGTTATTTATTAATATATATCAATTGTATTAATTTAAGACATTTAGTATACAAATGGCTTAAGTAAAATCATCGGAATGCCTTGGATACGAACCCGCGATCCTTGGTATATGGTAGAAGCCCATACGCTACCCACTACACCATGGTCCGAGGGCCTTTCGGTGTCTTATATCTTCGATGTCTAAAGATTTAGTCTCCTATTTAATCAGAGAAAAAGAATCTGGTGTGACTGGTGCACAGCACACAACTTTCTCTTAGCTTCGGTAATCGAAAGTTGTGTACTGTGCTTGTCTCACCAGATTTTTTGTGTCGACATGTATTTAGTTCCCGACAGTAGGGTACATTCGATTTTCAAGATGTAAAATTTATATGTGAAAATATTTATATTTTGTTACCATGGCAACCATTTCTCATATCTTTTCTATGGAGTACAAGAGTAAAGTGGTCTTCAGAAGATTTCAATCGCAAAATGAGAATATACATTTTAAAGAGCATCTAAAAAAAAATTGATTTATGAATTTAAAAAAAAATCGTTGGAGCAAATTTTGAGAAAATCGAAAAAAAACTGAAAAACTACATCAGTAAAGTACTTGTACTCTTTGGTCGATTTTGTTCAAAAGCTTCGTGTCACGTCCCATGGGAGTGCCTAACTTAAATATAAAATTTCAACCTCCTAGCTCAATTCCTTCATGCTTAAAATTGAACATACCCCCCCACACACCCACAGACAGACCATGTCGCGAAAACCACTTTTTTGGATTCAAAGGACCTCAAAACATGAAGATCCATCAAAATCTCGACATTGAATTTTTGACATGAATCCAATACTTTCTCTCTCTATATATATTACATATATACAATACATAGGTAAGAGAAAGTAAAAAGCTTATGAAGAGAGAAAATAAAATTTTATTTAAAAGAAGAATATCATCCTGTACCGAATTTAAATAAGATAGAAGGACTAAAAATTTTTTAAATATCCGAATTATTAATCATTCCATGAATATAATTAAAATTTTTTGAAGATTTCAGCCGATAATATGAAATAATAATAATTAAACAACAATACAATAACAATAATTATACATATATATGTATTATTAATATAATGAAACATAATCTAACCACCTATATTTAAATTATTTTATTTAGTATAATTATTTAATTCCCTCATTAAAAAAAGAGAGAGAAAACTATTATTTAGGCTTTGCTCAAGTGATAAATAATTGTTGTTCTAAACAAAAACAAAGTTTTACACTACAACATGAGAGATCGTATCTTGTCCTTTATTTTAGGAGGATTGACACATTCGATTATACCCTTTAATATTCTTGTGTACAGTCATTATCTCGGTAGACAAAAACACAATTGGGAAAGGGGCACTGTTCTCTAAATCCTCACTACACATCCAAATTGAAGAAAAGCACGTTTATTTTTTTAGTGTTGGAAGAAATTCAATTAGCCTATTATTAATAAAATAAATTTTAAATATCCAAATTTCGAAAGTTTACTTTTAATTTGCAGGTTTTACGTGCAGTTTTTTATACAACAATTTAAAACAATTAATTTTCAGAAATTTTAATTGTAAAACACAGTTTCGGACAAGCAAAGTGGCCATCATCAGAACTATAAAAGAAATAAATAAAATAAATTTATAGACCTGATGATGGTCATCTTGCTTGATCGAAACAGTATATTGCAGTCAGCTAGTAAAATTTCTGAAAATAAATTGTTTTAAATTATTATATAAAAATCTGGTGTGACTGGCGCACAGCACACAACTTTCTCTTAGTAAAGGGTACTTCAAACGATTTCCACGAAAAATTTCACTGATAATACTTTTTAAAGAGAATCTGAAAAATAGTTAATTTATGAATTTTAAACAAAATCGTGGCAGCGAATTTTGAGAAAATCGCAAAAAACTGAAAAAGTACATCAGTAAAGTGTACTTCAAACGATTTCAACGAAAAATTTCACTGATATACTTTTTAAAGAGCATCTAAAACATAGTTAATTTATGAATTTTAAACATGTTGCGAAAACCACTTTTTTTGGATTCAGGCAGGGGACCTTAAAAAGTGAAGATCCATCAAAAACTCTACATCGAATTTTTGACATGAATCGAATACTTTCTCTCTATATATTTCATATATAGGGTAAGAGAAAGTAAAAAAACTGCACCTAAACAACCAGGTAATTCAAAATAAACACTTCCTTTCTACTAAAATTAAAACATTTAAGTAAATTGTCATTCTTAAATCAACATGAAGGAGTTAATTAGTTTAAGAAAAGAAGATCTGAAAGGATCTCTTTTCAATTGATTATAGGAAAAATCCCAACTCTTAGAGAAGAACAAAAAACTCGCCCCAATAAAATTACAAAAAGACTGATTATTCAATCATTTTTTTAAATTTTCGATGTAACAAAAATTCACCCTGTGGCCGAGAGTAGAGTGCTCTAATCTAAAAGTCAAGGGTATGAATACCAAATGGTATCAATAAATATGCCTGGATCCCAATATGGATCCTAATTAATTAATAATAAGTATCGTTCAAAGTCTAAGTAGCCTAAGATACCGAAAAGTCTTTTCAAAAAATTAGTTTATTTATTAGAAGAACTGGTTTATTTATTTTTGCACAATTTTCATTTGAAATTAAATTTCAAATTAATTTAAATTAAATCCATCAAATTAAAAAAAAAAATTGCCATAAATGTCAAACGTCGACCCGAAAAGCAAATAAACTTTCATCCGATACCTCAAGATGATGAAATATTATTAATGGCCAAAGGAAATGAGAGGAGGGAAGGAGATAATAAATCATCAGACTGTCGTTTCGGAAACAGTCTCAAAAACGAAACGACCACACACAAACCAAACATACTCACTCTCTCTGACACATGTGCCAAAACTCTAACGCTTTACACACATATAAACAGAGGCGGATTCGAATTTAATTAAATAATGCAATGAGCAATTTTCCAAATGATTGCTAAAAAATTTTTGTTTTTGTATTATTTTACAAATGGGAGGGAGGGGGCGTCATATAATTAAATATTTTTAAGGGGGGCGTTGTAACATAAAGTTTGGAAACCAGTGTAGTAGAGTAGGAATAAAAATTATTTACCTTCCAGGGGGCTGCAGATGACTCGAAGCTCCTGATGCTGCAGTTCAGCTCCAGAGCTGGATTCCAAATCGGCTGAAGTCACACGAACACAGGTACGCACAAGACACAAAATCTGTAAAAGAAAATATCTATTAGAATCTCTATCTCTTTTTCTCTTATAAGATTTCTAAACTTTACTCCGAATGAATATCCTTTTAGCTATCCTTTTTCAAAACGTTAAAATCATGTTCCTAATAATTAAAACATTTTCAAAGGAATCAAGCAGATTATCTATCTTATTTTGATATTGATTTCCTCTCTATAACTGCTTGATTTCCATAAAAATAAAGAAAAATATTTTTTTGTTTCTGTTCAAATGTATAAAACGGTATAACGTTTCGGTGGTCTTCCTCAAGGTCAATTCACAAAAATCACAAAAAATATTGCTTCTGGGACAATCCACAGATGCATTTGTGACCTCAAGTTGGATTGGACTTGAGGAAGGTCACAAGATGAGTAACGATGTAATTTTTACAAATTCAGTTAGACCGAAATGTCTTTTATTACAACCAAAAAAATAAAAAAATTTTTATGGCTTGATAAAGGTTAACATTAATCACCGAAACGTCGCATAAAGGATATTCGTTCTAATTATTTAGTAATTGAATATAAAAAAGACAAATGTGTACCAAAAAATTTTAGAAGCCATTTATTAAGTTAAAGAGTTATTTATTTCTTTTAAAAATATTTTTATCATGAATAATAATTAATAAAGATTAATAAATAACATAAAAAATAAATGTGTACTCACAAAATCCCAAAAACTAGAGCTCCCCGCCGCAGCCCTGATGTTAATTGGTCGGCTTCTCTGCCAAAACTAAATTCGATCCTTGCTTAAGTAGAGACAGGCAGCAAAGATGAAAACGAGTCAGATCCTGCTTAAATTTGCAAAACCTGCAAGGGAAAAAATATAGATTAAATCCATGGACAAAATATTAGTGAGTAAAATTTTTTTCAAATTTATAAATAATTTAGAAAATACAATTTTTTAGATATTTAAGTTAATTAATTTTTTTAATAATATATACCTTTCCTCCCCCTACCCCTAGAAACCTACATAATAATTAGTTTAATATTCGAAACGTTCGTTTATAGAACATAAATTTAATAAGAAAAAATATTCATATTTTAAAATGAATTTTCTTCAATGATAAAAAAAAAAAGAATATTATTTACCTTTAATATTCGCTCAAATGGCTAACTGAACTGCCTGACGATCGCTCGGTTGGGGTGAGTTTTATAATTATTCACTTATTTAAGGGTAAAGAGAGCAAAAAAAAGCCAGGCGCTGCGACTCCGGGCCTGTCTAGCACTCGACTGGAGGCCCTTTGGCTCTTTCTAGAAAATAATCCAAATAGAACTTCCCATTTAAGTAAAAAATAAAAAATACTTTTTATTCTAATCTAACTTTATTTATAGAAGAAAAAAAAATGTTTTAAAATATTCGAAATAATTTCTAAAATATTTCTCTCACTCAAACCAACCAATTTAAATAAATAAAATAATTTCTAACATTACTTTTAAAATATTTTTGCTCTAATTGCGATTAGAATTTAAAAAATCTGGTGTGACTGAACGCACATCAGATTTTCGACATATATTTAGTTCCCGAGAGTACGGTACATTTAAATTTCAAGATGCCCTCGGGGCTTGGTGTAGGGGTTAGCGTGCTAACCTCGTATACCAAAAGTCGCGGATTCAGACCCCAGGCAGTCCGATGATTTTATTTTAAGCCATTTGGATACCAAATGGTTAAAAGGCCTGGACCCCTAATATGTATATTAATCAATAACGGATAACGTCAAAGTCTTATATGGCCTGAGTTGCCCCCCCCACCCTTCCGAAAAGACTGTGTGCATGTGTGTGTGTGTGTGAGTGTGAATGAGAAAAAAGTGTGAGTTTTTTTTAAAAGAAAAGAAAATAGGGAGGGCGTCTAAATGGCCTTCTAAAATATTTCTTCTCTTAAAAAAATCCAACCCTTTAATAAATAAAATAATTTCTAACTTTACTTTTTTAATTATCGACACAAAAATATGGCGTGACAAGCACAGAACACAATTTCAATTACCAGAGGTGTATATTTTTCTGCCGAACCCCAGCCCAGATTAAAATATAACAGTCACTTTATAACATCACATTTTCTTAAAGTATTCATACCATAATTTTTTTAAAAATTAATTCTAATGTATCTTTTGTCCTTTGTATTCAAAACTTTTGCAAAAACAATGAATCAATTTTAGTTTTATTTTTTAATTTGTTTAAGATCTTTTCGGCATATAAAGCCATTTAGACCCCATCCCTATTTATTTCAAATGATTGATAGCCAATTCAAATGAAATAATTTTTCTCGCTTGGGTCGGGAAGCGAACCCGGGACCCTACAACAATAAGCTGTCCCTCACTGAGCCACGGGTCACGGGTCTCAATTTTAGTTGAGTCTTGAGTGCCCCCCCCCCCCCCCCCCCTAAATTATTTATAATATTATATGGACGTCCAAAAATCTTATTCAAAAAACTTCTTATATTTTTAAAAATTCCAAGTCCAAAAAACATTTTAGTAAATAATTATTCAGGCTAATAAAAAGCATTCATTTTGCGTTGCAGATTGCATCACACCCAGGCGCTCTGATTCATTTTTATCATCAATATCATAAATTTTTTCTATCTTGAAATTTATACAGTAGGTAAAACGTAAAAAAAAAGAAGAAAATTCCGTGAGTGAATCCATTCATCACGCATGGCTCTCACAATTAATAACGCCGAGTTGAAATCTGTCGACCTCGTCAGACACTTGCCAAGACTAATATTCCCTCCTCCTCGATTTGCAGGCGAGCTACTCCTTACTGGACCACCCCCATTCATTTACCCATCCATTTGTCATCTTTTGAATAAACAATATTTATACTTTTATTGACTCTTTCAGTGGAAAGTCCCTCGGTAGCCATCTGAACAATAATATCTGTAATTAATAATAATCTAAATAGCCTCAGTAGCCGAAAGGGATAAGTAAAAAAATCTTTCTCTAAAGCTAAAAAATACATGAAAAAATCTGGTGTGACTTAACGCACAGCAGATTTTTTTGTGTCGAGATATATTTAGTTAGTTTCCCATAGCACCTTAGTTCCAAACTTAACCACTTGAGTTTCATAAGTAAAAAAAGTCAATTATTCAAAATTTCCAAAGGCTCTGTGTAGTTTAAATGTTGGTACTGCTTGAAATAATCTATAGTTATTTTTCAAAATTTTAGTCTCATACTTGGAAATTTTATACACAATAGAGAATCCTATTTAAATACACCCATAGAGATAGATCATAACATTGGCTCTATGGAAAGAGGAGCCGTGAAAATAGAATTTGAAAAAACTGAAATACTACATCAGTAAAGTGTACTTCAAACAATTTTCACGAAAAATTTTACTGATATACTTTTTAAAGAGCATTTAAAAAATAGTTGATTTTTGAATTTTAATCAAATTCCTTAGTGCCAATTATGAGAAAATCGAATAACCAACTCAAAAAGTACTTGAGTAAAGTACTAGTACTTTTTGGCCGATTTTGTTCAAAGGCTTATTTTAACTGTCCGGAAGGGTACTTAACTTAAATATAAAATTTCAACCTCGTAACTCATTTCTTGCTTTGAAACATCAGTCACAGACATACAGACCACTTTTTGTGAAATGGAAAATGCGCTCTTTTTTATATTTAAAAAAAGCAATTCAAAAAGACAGATGTTTATAATTTTATGAACCTTAATACTTTATCAAAGGCTATAGTTTTTTTATCAGCATATCATCTTTTAATTTATATTGAAGGTAAAAATTAACCCATTAAGACACTTTATTGACCATGACCCATTATCTTACAAGAAAAAAAATGCATTAAACTTGCACGACCCCTCCTCTAGAAATTAGAGGCACGTTTATTTGCATTCAGGGCTGACACCTAATGGAAAATTAATTTACTAATTTCTACGGAATTTTTTAAAGAATGTGTCTTCTTTGTTATATCACATGAGTCAGTCACTTCATGAAAAACATTTTTCTCATATATGATTGTGATGAATTTGCTTTTTTTTTAACGTGAAAAAATGTTTTAATAGTCGGTGGTTAGAGAAAATATGTCTATTTGAAATTTAGTGGTTTAGACAAATATGTTCTCAGAACCTTTCTAGTGTTCATTCTTAAATAAATTTTTTTATTTTCCTATAATATCAAAAGGAAGCTCCATCTCCCTCTCTTTTTATTAATTTAGTTAATTTACAGGTGAGAAAATTTACACTTTCAGATTATTTTTCTGGAGCTGGACCTGCCCGAGTTGTTTTAATAAATTTCTCTCTGTGGTCATAATGTCTCTTGAAGGAAATTTATCTTAAGTCCCTTTTTTAAGTCGAAAAATCCTGAGATGTTGAGAAATGATGATAATTTTAAAAGCCAAGGGGAGTAGATTCCCAATATGGATAGTGAATAATACGTATAAGTATCGTTAAAAGTCTAAATAGCCTAAAATGCCGAAATGACTAAAAAAAAAGTCGAAAATAAATAATTTATTTCTTTTGCAAAATCTAATTTTGCAGAATCTTATATTCACAATTATCGATATTTTTTATTTATATTCTAACTTTTATCAGGAAGAGAGTATTTACTTGGTGGTTAGTTAGATCAGGGATCGGAAAATCCTAACCGCTGATGATCTTTTGTTTTTTAGTCCTTCTATCTTATTTAAATTCGGTACAGGATGATATTCTTCTTTTTAATAAAATTTTATTTTCTCTCTTCATAAGCTTTTTACTTTCTCTTACCTATGTATTGTATATATGTAAAATATATATATATATAGAGAGAAAGTATTGGATTCATGTCAAAAATTCGATGTCGAGATTTTGATGGATCTTCACGTTTTGAGGTCCCCTGAATCTAACTTGCATTGCGAGATAGAGAGAGGAATTCGCAAATTTTTATTTAAAATTTATCTATTGTTCAAAGGGATGGTTTATGGTCTATCTCAGGTAAAAACACTCAGACACTGCATATGTAGTTTTGAGTCGATTGGGCTGCCTAACTAGTAGGCGTCTTTCAAACCTGTCAGGGTGCAAATGTTTATGTTCGCCAGGGTACGATCCTGTTATGATTCTTCTAAGCCCCTACTATCTGATATGGGCCCTTTCATCTTATCTGGAGTCTCACAATCAATGCTTTGATGTTTTACAATGGGAAGTTTTTCACAATTTTTAAGTTGTGAGCCAATAGGACCACTAAAAGATTTTGGGCAGTCGATTCGCCATCCAAAGCTTGAACGGTAATTCATTCAAGTGCAAAAGGCAAACTCCCCACTGCAGTGGTCTTTTAATTTCTCCGCTCATCGCCCGAACGCGCAGCCGTCATCCGTACTTGACGCTATAATACGTCATTTTTATATCCATTGCGCTATCTCAAATTAAAAAAATACATTTTCAATAATTCATTGTCTTTTTATAACTCTAATATAATTGATTTTCACTATAGCTGACAAATATTCAGCTGTTTCGATACTTTGAAAAAAATTCAAAATTCTGTGATTTTTGTGAAATCTCAAAATTTCAAGTGAAATGCGCTAGCTGGAGGTTAGATTTAACATTTTTTCTTTGTTGCATTTTAATTACCTATCATAGATTCGAGTTTTTATCAGTATAGCGTCAAGAAAAAAACAAAAAAAAAAAAAAGTTTTCGGTCCACCCTAATTGTAATGGAAAATTTGAACCTGGCAAAGGTGGTCTCGGGTCTAGAGTTAAAGATTTGGGTCAAACTTGGCCATCAATTTATTAAGACAGGTGAGTAGATGAAAATTCTGGAAAAATCTTTTGCACTAGTTCGTATAGGAGAAAGGGCCTCGGACGTTCAAGGGCTGAGCACTGCATTTGCAATAATTATTAGGGTGGGCTGAAATTTTTTTTTTTTTATTTTTCCTTCACGCTATACTGAAAAAAACCTGCCTCTATGATAGGTAATTAAAATGCAACAAATAAATAAAGTTAAACCCCCCTTTTCCCCCCCACTCATTGGTTTTTATAAATTATTTTAAAATTTACATTAAAAATAGATTATTGCTTTTTTTATAAGAATTTTTTAATGAGATGAAGAGGATGCAGCCAATAATAAATAAAAAGCATCTATTTAAGTATATAGAGAGAGAAAGTATTGGATTCATGCAAAAATTCGATGTCGAGATTTTGATGGATATACACGTTTTGAGGTCCCCTGGATCAAAAAAAGTGGTTTTCTAGGAGGTTGAAATTTTATATTTAAGTTAGGCCCCTCCTACACACGAAGCTTTTGAACAAAATCGACCAAAGAGTACTAGTACTTTACTCATGCAATTTTTCAGTTTTTTTCGATTTTCTCTAAATTCGCTCCAACGATTTTTTTTTAAATTCAAAAATCAATTACTTTTTAGATTATCTTTAAAATATATATTCTCATTTTGTCATTGAAATCTTCTGAAGACCACTTTACTCTTGTACACCATAAAAAGAGAAGAAATGGTTGCCATGGTAACAAAATTTAAATATTTTCCCATACATATGAATTTTACATCTTGAAATTCGAAAGTACCGTACTGTCTGAAACTAAATATATGTCGACACAAAAAATCTGGTGTGACAACCACAGAACACAACTTTCGATTACCGAAGGTAAGAGGAAGTTGTGTGCTGTGCGCCAGTCACACCAGATTTTTATTTTTAAATAAACAAGGAACAAGGCGATATTATTTTTATAATAATAAAAATAGCTGAAGATCTTAAAATACGGCGACCCCCGGAATGGAGCTCACATTGTTTGCTGGCCATTCATCACCTGTTCAGAGAGAGAGAGAGAGAGAGAGAGAGAGCGATTCTGCTCCAAGACACAAATATCCCCTTCGGCCCATTCATCACACCTCTCAAATTTGACAATCTTTTCGACAAGCTCTTCTCTTCATTTATCTCCACAAGAGAGATTTTCTTTTTACTGCATTTAACAGTTTTCATCATCTTCTTACGTATTTATTTTAAGAATAATAGGTTGATTTGGGGGAAACCGACTTAATCTGCTAATTATGTATATCTTAAAACTCATCTTAAACAATACAATTATAAATTATTAACAGTGACGTAAATGCAAATGTTCTTTTTAAAGACAATTTTTTTTTTATTTATCTAAAATGTGTTGCAAACGGGAATCAAACATTATCATTATGACACTATGACAATTCTTTTAATATTAATTGTTGATAAAAAAAATTACCATTGTATAAAAACTTTTCTTATTTATATCTTTTAAATCTACTTGTTATTAGGGGCGTTCGATTATGGAAAAAAATAATAATTTTCAAATCTTTAACATAAAAATTTTTTATTGATTTTGTAACATTATTAAAATTAAAATAAAATTCAATTTTAAAAACATCCTTTTGTAATTAAAAAAAATAACTTAATTTTCCAAATTTCCTCTTGGAAACTTGGTATTTTTTTTTTTAATTTAATTTAATTTTAATTTTAATAATGTATTACAAAATCAATGAAAATTTTGTAGGTTAAATATTTGAAAATTATAAGAAATATAATATTCTATTTATTATTAACTTCATGTACGAATGTATTAAACAATCGTGCAGAGATATTTTATATAACTAATGTAATGTTGATTGGTTTTTAATTTTAAATCCAAAAAGATCCAAATGAAATGTCCAATTAAATAAAGAAAGATTTTTTTTTCTATTTGTAGATATTAAAATGAGATTAAATCTCCCAATTAAATGTACACAGTAAATGACCACGTAATTTGAACACGCGCGCCATGTCACCCATTTGTACAGGAATCGATGGAATTTGATTTCTCTCAACAAAGAAAAAAAAAAATTGTTCATTTGCAAATAGTCTTTAAAGGTAGTTTTTGTTTTGATCTTCCAAACAAATTGATTTTCTCGTACGCTAATTAATCCGACAGATCTCATTAGATCTCACAACAGTAGCGCCATTAGCATGCGACCGGAATGTACCAATTGAGTGGACAGGACACACGTGATATGGGAGGGACTGTATCCAGCCAACGAGAAGGGGGAGAGTTAATTAAGATAGACAACATAAACAACAACAAATCGAACAACTCACCTGCCAAGTGCACATGTCATTTGTATTAAGGCAGATTGTGAATAATTTCTTATTTAAGAGTAGTGTTAATAAATAAATTATTATTGTTATTTTGTTTACTTGTTCAAATATCTTCTTCAAGAACAAAGCACATTCAAGCTATATTGTTTCTTGTTTCACTTCAGATCTCTAGAATTTAATTGTATGTTTGTAAATTATTTCTTTAATATATCGACAATATAAGCTTCAATTCTGATTTTTTTAATTCTGAAGTTTAACTAACCTGACAATTTAATATTAATTTTTACTTTCTTTTACCTATCTATAAGCTTATATGTAATATGATGTAATGTATATAGGCCTATAGAGAGAAAGTATTGGATTTGTCAAAAATTCGATGTAAGATTTTGATGGATATACACGTTTTGAGGTCCCCTGAATCCAAAAAAGTGGTGAAAACGACAGGTCTGTCTGTGTTTTTTTTTCTCTCTCTCTTGGTAGGTGGACACTCTGAAACTCAGCAGTTGTGTGGGATTCTTACCCACTAAAACCACCTCCCTAATGTCCAGCGGGATCCTTCTACGGGACGATCGTTAGGTATTGCATCATAGGAAGAGTTCTTAGACCTTGCTTTTCCTCCAATATGAGGATTTTCGGTCTCACGATGATTCGACCTCGGGGACAGTTCCGAAGGCGGTCCAGCCAGCTCGTCTTCTTCTTGCTAATTCTGGTGTCAATTCGTTGGCCGAGGTTATAAGTCTTCCAGGTATACAAATTCGTTGACATCTTCTAAAGGGTTGCCATCGATGAGAATGGGATCTTTGTCTTGTCAGTGTTGATTTGATAACAAGCTTGAAAACAAAAAAATTAATTTCCTTAATTTTTTAAATAAGTCATTAAAAAAATTATAACTTTCTGTCCCAATAATCCTTTATGAATATAATTCATTAAAAAAAAAGTACATTGAAAAATTCCTTATAGTAGCCTAGTTACTTTCTCTTACGTATACTGTATATATATATATATATATATATATAAAAGAGAGAGAGAGAGAGAGAGAGAGAGAGAAAGTATTGGATTCATGTCAAAAATTCGATGTCGAGATTTTGATCGATCTTCACGTTTTGAGGTCCCCTGAATTCAAAAAAGTGGTTTTCGCGACATGATCTGTCTGTGTGTGTTCAATTTTAAGCATGAAGGAATTGAGTGTGACAAGCACACCAGATCACACCAGATTTTCCTTTAAATTAAAGTACGTTTAGACGCCGCACCTACACCCCCTTAATTTTTTCTTTCCTCTTGATAATTCATTTTTTTCTCGATAATTCGAATTTTTCTTGTAGTCCCTTGGATTTCGAATTATCGAGAGTTGACTGTATATATATTTTTTAATTATGTTATAATAAATCGAAAGGTAAGTCCATTCTAAGAATATTTTTTTTTAATTTTCCCTTCGAGCTTTTCATTTTGGGGAGAATTTCTCTTCTAATAGATATAATGAGCAGGTTGCTTGCTTGCTTTTTTCTTACCATGGCGCCCCTCATAAAAACATCTTTTGTATGTTTGACTTTCTTTGAAATTCGATTCCACAATGGCATTTCAATCAAAAGGGATTGGAACTTCTTAAGGAACTCATAGATTTGTTTGCCTGGGATTATTTAAAAGAACTAATAAGATGATTGAGAGAAAAAAAAAATATTTTCCATTGAGATTAGCATTTATTTTTTTACAATTAGTTCGTGTGCTTTTTTCTTATTAAAACGGCAGCCAGAACCCTTCTCAAAACACTTATATAAAATAACTTATTGGTAAAATATTTCTTTCCTTTAATTAGACCGTTCTTTGCAGCCACCCTGGAGATGGGGTCCATTGAAATTTTTTACTTCTAGGTCGAAAACAAGAAATATTTTTCTCTAGTTATATAATATGCATTTATCATTGACATAATTTACAAAAACTTAAAGGATTTCTTAATGCTGATTTTTTGCTAACGTCACCTTCAACAAGAATGCAGTTTTTTCATTGCGTTTTTTTTTTTTATTTATTTATTTATATCTGATTCGTAAAGCTGAGGTTTTAGGAAATTTCCAAAGAGATTTTGTATTAAAAAATATGAAAGCTTTTTCGTTTTTCAAAGTATGAAGCTGAGTGCTTGCTCTCTTTCAGCAACCCCTACACGCAAAACTTTTATTTTTAAAAGAGAAATGATTAAATTCGCATTTTTTCTCATGGAAAATTTTAGCTAAAATAACAATCATATGATATTAATCCAAAAACTGCATTTTGGTAGCTAGAGCCAACCTTCTTTTCTCAATTAGTTCAAGAATTGGTTATATGAAGTAGTGTACGGATGGTACCCCCACCCGGGTCGAAAAATAAATAATCCTCTGAAATGCAGATTTACTCCTCATAATTACTTGTTTAGTCCTCATTATATCCGAAAATGTTAATTTCTTCTCGCTTTTTCGGATTTACTTATCATATTTACGATTTTATTCCTCAGTATCTGTAATACATCCTTAAATAAAAAAAATAAAAGTATTAATTTAAAATAATACTTTTGCCAATTATGGCAAAAGAGATTAATTTAAATTTATATTTATTTAATGCCTTTTTTTAGATCATTTAGACCTCGCGTTATTTATTTCAATTGATCAAAGGAAATATATTTTTGTCGCTTAGAACGGGAATTGAACCCCATGGCCTCTAGCATAATTGTTTAAGACTCTGGTCCAGGGACTAATAATAACAAATAAATAAATCAAATACAAAGCTTTCTTCTGAATAATAATAACCTTCGGATTTACAAAACGGTTTATAAATAGTGTAATTAGCATATTTAAATATGCTTAAAAATTCTTCAGTTCTCAACACCAATGCAAAATGTAATAAATTTGCACGGCTCAACTTCTCAGTACTCCTCGTTTCTCCTAAACGGTTTTTTACTCAAAAACGAAAATAACTCGTAGTAGAACCGCTTTTTTAGAGGAATAACGAAGATTTTTCTGAGGATTAAAATAGCAGATATTTTTCGACCCGGGCGTCTCAAGATCTTTATAAGATTTATTAGCATTTCTGTAACCGAATTACACAGAAAGAGGAAATAGAAGTTCTAACAAGATGAATCTATTTCTTAAGTTGTTCAAGTTTCTTTTTATTAATCCAAACACTCTAGCTATATATCATAATTAGTTAACAATTTTTTCCAACAGATTGAAATTTCTTTAACTACATCCAGTTGAACGACGTTATTTTTTCTTCCATTTTGTATCTTCCCCAAATGAATATATTTTATTTTTTAACAAGACCGACGTTTCGGTCATAGTTTGAGGTTATATTCAAGCTTTTCCTTTGGCCAATACTAATTAAAAGCAAAATTTCTTTTATATTTAATTCTCAAGTTACATTTATGACAAAATTCATATATTAAAAATTTTCGAGGCCAAGAACTGTCAAAAGTGACATTTACGGACCGGAAGCCAGATGTAATGACACGTGGTGGGGTTGGTTTCGTTTTTAAACGTTACTCGCTCTGGTTGGATTCATCCCCGAATTCCTGGGGTGCATTTTTTTAGTGAGAGGGTGGCGCTTCAGGGCAAGTAATTCATCAACGAGCCTAATGGTCCATCCTCTTGCCAAATGCACCTCTCATTTCCCAATGGCGATTTTCTTCTAACCCCTCCCATCCCTCACTCAAAGATATAAGAGACAAGTTCACATGTGCATCTAACCGATACACGCATGCACGCTTGCATGCACGCATGTGTCAAGCAGCTGCGATACAGTTCCCATAACAAGTCGTATCTATAACCACTGACTCTCTTTCTCTCTATCTTTGAAATTATTTTTCTATTTCAAATCGAAGAATCATTTTGTTTTTGCAAGCTGAACTCAATTAATTAATAATTTTACTTTCAATTTTTCTTTATATATAATTCGCTAATGTCCATCTGTCTGTCATGCTCTATGTGGGCAACTTCCCGTTGGAATTTCGAAACCAAATTTTATACGCTAAAAGAGGCCCATCTAAGTACCATCTAAGTTAAAAAAAAAAAATTAAATTCAAAAACTTATAGTAATATCATGTTTTTTATGTAAACACTTTTTTTGATGAATGTGACTAATTTCAAGGGAATGAATGAAAATGGCGCGAAAATTTGTACCTAATTTCATAGGAATGACGGTAGAAGGCGCTGACGTCGTTGTATATAAAAAGGTATGTAACGGTCGTGACAGTTAGTTCACTTGAGTCGGAAATGCACAGTACTTGATAACGGCTGCAGAATACTGCAGTCGAAACGATGTAAAGTATTTATATATTTTTAATAAATCATTAATACAAAATGTGGTTTATAATTAAAAATTCCCCTAATAATAATAATTCAAACCACAAAAGCTTTAATAAACAAAATTATTTATGGCAAATCTAGTGTAGTGATGGTAGCAATGCTAAGACATTCACCTATTCTTTGCATTGTCAGTTTAGCTAATAATTTCTCCTATTCTCTTATAAAAATATTTCAATTTAATAATAATTATTTTTTTCCGAGTTTTATTGGTGCAGGTCGAGGGTCCGGTGGCCTAGTGCAATGGATAGCACGCCTATGCCCCGGAAAGGCGGAGATCCTGGGTTCGATTCCCGGGGGCCATGGGATGTTTGGCCTCACCAATAAAAAAACACTCACACTTGTATTACTTGGATTATTATTTATATTACATGGGAACTTCGAGTTAACGATAATTGCAAAAATCAAAAAGATGAATTAATATTTTTCAGTCTTTTGAAATGTCATAATTAGTGAATTATATAATCATCAGTTGATTTATTAAAATTAGCTTGAAATATGAAATTTCAAAACAAGCCTTATATTCTTGGCTCCCTCGTTTGAGTTACTGAATATAAACATTTTTAAACGATATAAATAAATAAATAAATAAAAATTAACTCCTTTTAAGGAGGTTTATTAATAAACATTAAAAATTATACGACTTAAAAAAAAACTTGATTTCTATAACCAATGAATATTTTAAGCCTAGAAAACGTCGCTGCTTCCACTTTTGTTCAATATAATCAGAAAGTTGACCAGAATTCTAGAACGATTTCTCATCCAGAACTTGGCACAAAAAAAAAAAAAACTCCGCCATCTTTGCTGACAATGTGTATATCATACTTTCAAATCAATAAATACTTTTGAAGAGAGCTTCACCAGGGGCTATTTTTTTTTCTTTTATAATTAAGTCGTCGTTTGAAGTAAAAATAAATAATTTTGTCGCAATACAAATTGTGCTTTTTATTCCAACATTTTGGTAACAATTATTTTTATTAATTCTTGATCCATTCCACTTCGTCCTAATTATTCTTCATAATGAATTTTTAATAATCCCTCAGGAACTCATAGTTGTCGGCCGAACTGATTCATTTCTTTTATCCGGACGGAATGAAAATTCTTATTTGGAGTTGTACTGTAATTTATCTCACTTGTATTAGTTTTTAATTTTCGTTTTTAGTTTACACTCTTCATTATAAAATTTATAAGCTTATTTGACAATTGTTCGTTCAATTATTTAAAAATAAATATACCTGGGTAATTTGAGTCCTAATATTTATATTAAATAGTAAAATTATCATCTAACTATAGATAAATAAATAACACAAGGTTAAGTTTCAAAAGGATAAACTTAACCTTGTATTATTTATTTATCTATAATTAGATGACAATTTAATAAAATTTAAGAATATTTCAACGGTGAATTCTTTGGATTATACTAATATTTATATTTGTCTACCGTGTGGTCTATATGGCCTAAAAAAACACCTATTTTTCCCTGATGATGAGTGCGATCGACACTCGAAACGTTGATAAAATATAATCTTCTAAAACGAAACGTTGATAAAATATAATATTTTAGTAAATATCTTAAGTGGATGTAGATATTTAATTAGAAGAATGGAAGAAACTTCTAGGTGAAAAAAAAAAATTGAAAAAGTACTTCAGTAAAGTACTAGTAGTTTTTGGCCGATTTTGTTCAAAAGCTTCGTGTCCCAGGGGGATACTTAATTTACATATAGAATTTCAACCTCCTAGCTCTTTTCGTTCTTGAGATATTTTGTTCACAGACAGACAGACCATATTGCGAAAATCACTTTTTTGGATTTTCAGGGAACCTCAAAACGTGTATATCCATCAAAATCACGACATCGAATTTTTGACATGAATTCAATACCGTACTTTCTCTCTATATATATATTACATATATACATAGGTAAGAGAAAGTAAAAATTCTCTGATTACTAAAAGGTAATCAGGATTAAGTATATTATCATTTAATAGGGGAAAGCAGCATTTTTTTTTTTTTTTTTTATAAACTACATGTATATTTGTCTCATTTAATTCCAAAAAAGGGATGCCACCTTTACAAAAAAATAATATTCTTGTTTAAAAAAAAAAAAAAAATTTATTTAATTAAAAACAAATTGGAATATAGCAAAAGGCCAGTAGGGATTGGAGTTTGGGGTGAAGTTCAAGCGGAATTTGATCACAAACCAATCAGTGATGATCAAATGGACGGATTTAATTTGGCGACTCAACCAGAGAGAGAGGGATTTTTTTTTTCCTGCAAAATAATTTTCACTTCATGGCGTTACTAATGTTTTCCACAAATATTGACCCATGCCGGAGCTAATTATATGGTTCCATTGGATGGGGAGGGGGTGGTTCTAGTGGCATTTCGCTGACGTAGCCAACTTCTGCCAAAACCCACACATATACATCCCTCAATGGCTGCCAATTCTCTGTTTCTCTCTCTGTGTGTTTGTTGACGCAAAACTCCTCATCCCCTCTTCGCCTTAACAAACAAACCTTATTTACCGGCTGTTTACAATTTGCGAATCAAATATACATGAAATAAAATTTAAATTTATAAAGCTTTTACTTGGCTTTTTTGTGCCAAATGAGTTTGTGAAGGAAATAAGCTACGTGGTTGAAATTTTATATTTAATTTAGATACCCTCCCGGCTTTTGAAGAAAATCGACTAAAAAGTTCTAGTACTTTACTGAAGCCCCTTTTCAGTTTTTTTTTTTATTTTCTTGAAATTAGCTCTAACAATTTTGATGAAAAATTCATAAATCAACTATACTTTAGATGATCTTTTTTTTTTAAGGTCTTTTTCGGCATCTAAGGCCATTTAGACCCCATCCCTATTTATTTCAAATGATTTGTAGTCAAATCAAATGAAATAAATTTTTCTCGCTGGGGCGGGAAGCGAACCCGGGACTCCGGCGCGAGAAGCTAATGTCTTCTCACTGAGCCACGGCTCCCGGGTAGATGCTCTTTAAAAAGTATATAAGTAAAATTTTTCGTGGGAGTTCTTTGAAGTACACTTTACTGATGGAGTATTTTAGATTTTTTAAATTCATTTTCCGGATCTTCCTTCCATAGAGCCAATGTTAAATCCCTATGGGGATTTGCATGTTAATTTCGATTCAAAAAGGGAAACTTTTTACACAATTTTTTTCAAATCCTATGAAATTTTGTAAATATTTATGATTCTCTATTATGGTTAAAATTTTCAAATATAGGATTAAAATTTTGGAGTTTAGGCTTTCACAGTCGTTATCATAAATAAAAGAATTTGATTTTCGTTTTAATTAAGGTTTATTTGTAGGAATGACAACGTTTCGGCCACTCATTCTGTGGCCTTCTTCAGGTAAAATTCAGCTCACAGACAGTGTCACAGATGTAAAAACCTTTGTAAACTTAGCTAAATTTTACCTGAAGAAAGCCACAGAATGAGTGGCCGAAACGTTGTAATTTTTACAAATAAACCACAGTTAAACCGAAAATCAAATTCTTTTATTAATGGGATTAAGATTTTGAAAAATAACCTTAGTTCTTTTTAAGCAGTCAACATTTAAAATACAATTGAAATACACAGAGTCTATTGAAATTTTGGAAATAACAAAAATCTGATGCCAGTGACCTCAGTAAATATATCACAACAGTCATCAAGCTAAGTATTATCAAGCAACGTTAAGTAGTGCTAAATTATAAATAGGTGACCCCTTGGATCAAAAACGCCCACGAGAAGGGATGAATATTTTATATTACAAATGATAAACTTGTTAACTTTCTATTCGTACGAATTTTGTGATAATCACATTTTTTTTAAGAGATCATGTTCTATTTTTTGTTACTTATCAAGAGAGGTTTGTCATTTAATTATTTCCACTTTTCGCGCATGCAGGAATTTTATACTTTGATAAAATTTGAAAGACTTTAAGAGCGTTGCATGAACTCATCCAAAACTCATGAGAATTCATTATTTAGTTTCCTGAGTTGTACTAATGAAACTATTTAGAAACTTTAAACTTTTGAAGTGGAGAGAAAAAAAAAAAATTTCAAAATACTACACCAACTTTGATATTAAAATTAGTAAAATTAAATCTTTGAAAAGACGAGTTACGGTTCCAATTATTATTATTTTTTTAAAATGAAATAAAAAGGAAAAAGTACGAGAATAAAAAAAAAAAAGATGACTGAGGTGTTTGTAAACACGCTTAGCGCTTAGTTGAATGCAAAGGTATAAACATATAAACAAGAAATGGATTTCAAGACTGTAATATAGTGAAGGAGAGAGAATTAGAGAATTCCGGGAAGTATATGAAAACACTTAGCCTCGTTTGTTGGCAAAGCGTTGCGATGCCAAGTCAATGGTGAAGGGCTTACAAAAGCTCTAAAGCACCTGCTCATATACGTAGCTATTCGAGTGCAAACAACCCCTTTCTCTTTTGGTTAATCGTCATGAACGTTGTTGCCGGAATCTCTCTTATTAATTATTAAAGGGAAACATATCAAACGATATGATAGCCTCAAGATGAAATAATATTTTATTTTTCTAGTCAACTATGAAACTTATCCGAACGATAGCAAGTATAGTAAACACGCTTAACCGTCGAGTTAAAAAAAAATGAGTTTTTCACCTATCTGAGGTAGCAACTTAATAAAGGCATAATTTATAAAAATCTGGTGTGACTGTCGCACAGCACACAACTTTCTCTTATCTGTTGTGTTCTGTGCTTGTCACACCGGATTTTTTTGGTCAAAATATAGTTTCCGACTCTACATTTGAATTCGAGATATAAAATTTATAAACATGAGAGAATGTTTATATTTTCTTACTATAACAACCATTTCTCCTATTTTTCCTATGGAGTACAAGAGTAAAGTGATCTTCAGAAGATTTCAATGACAAAATGAGAATATACATTTGAAAGAGCATCTAAAAAATAATTGATTTTTGAATTAAAAAAAAAATCGTTGGAGCGAATTTTGAGAAAATCAAAAAAAACTGAAAAAGTTCATCAGTAAAGTACTAGTACTTTTTGGCCGATTTTGATTAAAAGCTTATTTTCCCGCTCCAGGGGGGTGTCTAACTTAAATATAAAATTTCAACCTCCTAGCTCAATTCCTTCATGCTTAAAATTAAACACACACCCACAGGCAGACATGTCACGAAAACCACTTTTTTGGAGTCAGGGGACCTCAAAACGTGTATATCCATCAAAATCTCGAATTTTTGACACTAAACCAATACTTTCTCTCTTTATATATTCATATATATTAAATATATTGAGTGTTTGTTACCAGATTCGAGTGTATTATAATGTCATCTTTTAGCAAGGGGGGGGGGGTGGGTTATTCTTAGCCTCCGTTTTTTTAGCTCATCTGTGCTGGGTGACCCAGCAAATAACGAGTGAGGGGATCTCTCTCATTCTGCGCGATACGAGTGAGAAAGGGGCGGAGGCCACGCCCCGCGATAGGGGTGAGAGCATCATCGACCAATTGGGGGGCTCCGACCCCTTCGTCGCCGGGGTGAACCCGCTACGATCGATAGGTACAGAGAGCTACATCCACTCCCGAGGGAGTATTTTGCCATTTGAGGATGTCATCTCATACCTCATACTAACAGCAGTCAAATCTCATCTTGATCAAAAAAGTATGTAAAATTTTCTCGGGTTCAGAATTAATTTGTTCATACTTCAACAAGAACTCTATTTGAATTTGAATTTATTATAGTTACTAGAATTAATGATTCATTTATTTAATTAGTTACTACATATGATAAAATAATTTTTTATCTGTTTTAAGGTCTTTTTCGACATCAAAGGCTCATCCCTAAACCAAATGATTGCCAAATTCATTTGAAATAATTATTTCTCGGTTGGGAAGCGAACCCGGGTCCCCAAAAAATATAAACTTTTGGGAGATTTAATTTTTCATAATTTATCATAGTAACTAACTAACATGAGCCATTATCATTGATAAGTTGTGTCCCGAAATGTATTGGAGAGACAAGTAATAAATTAAGACTGGTAACCGTAGGCACTAGTTGAAACATTGTTATAGTTTAATAGATAAAATTATAAAAACACTTGACTGTGTTTCAAATTATTTATTTATAAGATAAACTTAACGCACGTTTCGTCTTTTCCAAACTTTATGTTACCACGCCTCCCTTAAAAATAATTAATCTTATGACGCCTCCCCCCCCCCCCATTTTATAAAATAATACAGAAACAAAAATTTTTAATGCTAAAAAATATAAATTTATATAAAAATATTTTTTTTATTTATTCTTATTTATATTAAAAGTAGTAATCATTTGGATAATTGGTCCTGGTGGCCAATATTCGCGCCTCCCCTTAGACTAGTCCGCGCCTCCCTTGGGAGGCCCGCCCCCTAGTTTGGAAACGCTGGTATAAGGGTAATTTATGGCTGGTGGAATTTGTATCAGGAATGAAAGTTAGAAAAAACGAAGCCAGAATTTTTCTTTAAAAATATATTTTAACAGCTGACGTTTCGGCCTTGGTCAAAGCCATCCTCGGATGACCACTAACAGCTCCGAGGATGGCTTTGACCAAGGCCGAAACGTCAGCTGTTAAAATATATTTTTAAAGAAAAAATTCTGGTTGCGTTTTTTTTAACTTTCATTCCTGACAAAAGTATTTTTCTCAAATCTTTTCACGCCCTAGGGGGGTGCCTAACTTAAATATAAAATTTCAACCTCCTAGCTCAATTCCTTCATGCTTTAAATTGAATCCAAACAGACACACAGATAGATCATGTCGCGAAATGGAAAACGCGTTGGATTCAGGGGACCTCAGAACGTGTATATCCATCAAAATCTCGACATCGAATTTTTGACATAAATCCAATACTTTCTCTCTCTATATATATATGTATATTAACTTATACATACAGGTAAGAGAAAGTAAAAATTCAAATCCAAATTGAGATTATTTCTATAATACAAAAAGATGCGGTAACTCACCCCAGTAAAATTCTAAGTGGACTAATCATATCTTACTTTTCTACCTAGTGAATAAATCCTACAAAATTCTGCAAGGGATTCGATGGGTTCCTAATTATCTGTTTATGAGAGTTTCGAAATCTTCAAAAATTAATTCCGCCCCAGTAATAAGAAATTTTAGAATGACATTAAAATGTTTCTATCCCACTATGCTATTTGCTAAATATTGAATATACATTTTAACTCAAACGGAATGCACTTATTTTTCAGATAAAGTATTAAAAAACATTAATATCTTTGTGCATTATAGGAAATGGGGCATTAACCCCCCTGGTTAATGCCTTCATACCTCCCTCCCCCCCCCCTTTAAAGAAATGCGAACCTTCACCGCGAAATTACTCTCAAAATAATTTGAATACATTCATAAATAATTATTTTAATTTTTATTTTATTTTAATTTTCAACCCTTAATCCACCCCTGTGTAAAAGTATATTAAGGAAATTTGATTAACAAAAATATAGGTCATATCATGGTAAATAATGGTGAAAAAGTGTGAGTGTTTAAAAAAAAAAAGATAAATAATAAAAAACCAATTTTTTCAATGATTCCTACACTCCCCCTCCCCCTTACAACAGCTTATATTCTCCCTATACCTTTAGTGAAATACAAAATATTTAATTTCATATTCAAAAGAATCGTTTTTCGCAGTCAAATTATTTGTTTTTATCATTTTTTTTTTCAACGATAAAATGCATATTAATTACCTTTAATAAGACTCTCAAGAGGGTGTGCTGGTTGACGGTGAGGTCAGGGTGGGTTACACTATATTAATTATTCACTTTGATTCACTTTAAACACAAATAAATAAGAGCAAAAAGCTCCGCGCCTGCAACCCGGCAACGCACTCGACACGACTGAACGAGAGATTCGACTCTCTTATCTTTGTATAGGAATAAAAATAGATGAAAATAACAATTCCCTTTTTATTAAAAGTAAAAAAATACCTTTTGCTCTAATCTAACTATATTTGGAGCTGAAAAAGAATGTCAACAAGTGATTTGGAATATTCCAAGGCCTTTCTTAAATAATCAACCCTTCATCCTAATAAAAATAATAATCAACGCTATTTTTTAAATATTTTCTATTTATTTGGCTTCGATTTAGCTAAAATAAATTAAAAAAACATTTTTTTTAATACTATAGGCCAGTGGTTTCCAATCTTTATGTTACAACGCCTCCCTTAAAATTATTTAATCGTATGACGTCCCCCCCCCACACCCATTTAATAAAATAATACAAAAACAAAAATTTTTATTACTAAAAAATATATATTTTTTTTAACACTCCCACTTTTTTCTCAATCACACACACATACACATAGTCTTTTCGGCAACTAGGCCATTTAAGACTTTAAACGATATTCGAATGTTTAATATATCTATTGGGGGTCCAAGCATTCTTATTTAAGCCATTTGGTACCCGCGACTTTTGGTATACGAGGATAGCACGCTAATACCTACACCAAGCCCCAAGGGCACTAAAAAAATATAAACTTATATAAAAATATTTTTTTTTATTTATTCATATTTATTATTTTAATTAAAAACTCCGTCCCAGAATCTTCTAAATTTTATTATTTTATTTATAAAACTAGCAATCATTTGGAAAATTGATCTTGGTGGCCAATATTCGCGCCTCCCCTTAGACTAGTCCGCGCCTCCCTAGGGGGGCGCGCCTCACAATTTGGAAAACGCTGTTTTAAATGATCATCGGAAGTATAATCACAATTTTGTATGACTTAAAAATCGAAACGTGCGTTAAATTATCTGATAAATAAATAATTTGAACACATAACCTAGATCTTTTAAATTTGATTGATACTATCACTTCTAGATGTTTTAACAAGACCCCACGGTAGAAAGTTTAAATATGAAAAAAGTTCTTAATCAAATTTAAAAAAAAAAATGTATATCGGCCTACCTTGGAACCTAACTCAACCCATTGACTTTTAAGGCTATAAATATTGCAATTGTCACTATTTCTTAACTTTCGATCTTACAAATTAGAGAGGGGGGGGGGTGAGAGGTAATTATTAATAATAATTGTTGATTAAATTAAAACTGGTAATCGTTGGCTCTAGTTGAAATATAATAAGTAGGTAAAGTTTCATTAATATTCACACTTGATGATATGTTTCAATTAATTTATTTATTAGTAAACTTATACTATCGTGTCAACATCAGAGAAGTAAAACTTCTGTTGATGAGACGTTAAGTTGGCGAAATACAAAAGTATTAGTATATACTGAAATTTTAAGATCAAGTATATAATTTAATAAAAGAATTTGATTTTCGGTTTAACTGTGGTTTATTTGTAAAAATTACAACGTTTCGGCCACTCATTCTGTGGCCTTCTTCAGTCAATATATAGAGTTTAATAAACGGTTAGCGTCAAAATAGCCTGAGTTGCCGAAAAGACTGTGTGTTAAAAAAAAAACTCAATTGTACCTGAAGAATGAGGGGCCGAAAAGTTGTAATATTTACAAATAAACCACAGTTAAACCGAAAATCAAATTCTTTTATTAATGATGAGTGACAGCCTAAAATCCAAAAGTAGCTATATAATTTACTAATAAATAATTTGAAGCATATCATCAAATGTTTTATTTAATTATGTTGATTAATCTTCATTTTTAAGAGCGATTCGGATTGAAGGGAACACTAATTGGACCCTGTTACGCATTAGTGTGTCAAGCGCCAGCTACCGAGTTTTGAGAAAATTAACATTAAAGTTTTTTGTTTTGATTGGATTACAAGGGCGGATACAAAGGGGGGGGTAAAGGGGGTAATACCCCCCCCCCCCCCCCGAGATCTAAAAAATACCTTTTTTTCGCAAAAAAATTATTTTTGATGTAAAATTTTAAAAATTAATACTTAAAATTTTGATTTGTATTTATATTCTGCCAATCAAGTACAGAATGTGCCTTTAAATTACCGAAATTATGAAAAAATAGTGTGCTGTGCGACGAGTCACACCAGATTACCCCCCCTCCGAGAAACACCTCTGGATTCGCCCTTGTTGGATTATATATAATTTTTTTTGTCAATTGTGCAAGTAACATTAAATATAAATTTTTTTAGGACATATTTCATAAAAAAAATACTATTAATTATAGCATTTGAAACAATATTATTCCTTAACTCAATTTTTAATTTTTTTTGCGCTTGACACACTAATGCATAACAGGGTCCAATTAATAACTTGATTGATGTCATTTTAGTTTCATTTAACTATTAATAGGGTATCTGATACTGTGAGAAAATAAACAAAAATGACCTTTTTTCTAGTAAAAAAAAATAACTTACCAATACAGGCCTCATATCGAAAGTAATTCGGTGTACCGTTTAATAATCAAATCTTCTTGTCTTAGTGGCATATTTTTCTAACATTTGAGTAATAATTACACTCAGAGAGCGTGACTACTCGATTCTTCCTTCATATCACGATATCAATGATTTCAATCTATGCAGTCTAGTTGAGGACTTGAGTTGGGTTTTTAGGTTCTTTTGCAAAGCACACGCCAACTAGACACCCTCCTCCTCATCCTCCTTTCCTCCCTGCTTGCGGCAATTACACAGAAAATATACCACAATTATAATTGCCTTGTTTGTCTTTATTAGCGTTTAATCAAATACATCAAAGCAATTTGTTGTTTATTGCAAACCATACAAAGGTATCGCATTCAATTGAGAGAGGGAATCAATTGATTGGAAAAATTCAATTTGAAGTAAAACAGACTTCATATTTCATTGTGTTAAGGAGTCAAAATTAAATCAAAATTATGGCTGAATGAAGTCGCACTCTTCTTCTTTTTTTTTTTTTTTTTAACGTTTATAAACAAAGTCGCTCCTTAATTTTTTTGACTTTTTTGTGAAATTTTGTTAGTTCTTTTATTATTTCTTTTTGTGGAGGGTTTTAAACTCTTTTACTACATTTTGGAATAATAAAGTTGGGTTTGCTTTTGGAATTTAGCTTAACTAAGGATTTCTCTGCGTTGTTAAGGTAAATATTTTGAATATTTTTTTTTTTTCTTTTTTTATTTTATCGAAATGGTCAAAACGCGTAGCCAATGTAGGCTTGGGACTAGAAGTATAGGTGTAGGAACCGATGATAGGTCATGTCCAGAAGATGATAGTGTAGAGAGACTTAATCAGGTGATTTGTAATTTAGAGAGCGAATTAGCTCGGCTTCGGGATGAGTTAGATTCGATTAAAAATGTTATTGGCCAAGGACAGGGAGATTCGGATGTCTGTCAGGGAAGTGAAATTATGTTAGATAATTCAGATATAGTTAGGGGGATTAGTGATCGGGTTTTGATATTAGGCGATAGTTTGTTTAAATATTCGGCTTCTTATGTAGCATCTAGTGGGTTTAAATCCTGGTATTTTCCTGGGGTGAGATTTGAACAGTTAGCTGACATTGTAGAGGGTTATGTAGGAGGTGGAAGGGATTTAGTGTTTGTCCATGTAGGTACGCATAATATTTATGATGCTAGTCCAGAAATATTTAGGTGGAAATTTGATAGGTTAGTTAATTGTCTTCGGGATAAATTTTAACGGGGCAAAATTTATTTTTTAATGGGATAGTCTATAGGAGAGATGTTGATTTTAGAAGAATTGACTGGGCCAATGACATTTTGAGTAGAGTCTGTTCTCAGTATGGTTGTACGTTCAAGAATCCAAATAGTTACCTAAATTGTAAGGATTTGGGGAGGAATGGAATTAATTTAAATAGGTCTGGTTCCTACAAGTTAGGGAAGGTGTGTGTGAGACAATATTAGAGAATCAAAAAAACTAGATGGAGGGGTAAGAGGGCAACTACTTTAGTCAGTAAGAATATGGGGTTTAAAGTGTTAGTCCTTAATTGTAGGAGTATATTAAACAAAATTCTGTAGGATCTGGAATTGATTTGTGGAAGTTTGTCTGTCACTACTTTGGGATTATAGTCCTCTGCCCCCTATGATTAAATCTTATAATAAATTTTGTCAAGTCCTAATGTGCTAGTTGTGTGAAATTTTTATTTAGTTCTTGATCGCAGAGAATAGTTGAGGTAGAGAGGTCATACCATCCTTGTTAAGGTTTTGGCCAGGTTTTCCTTAACAGCTTAAGGCGAATGTCGGGTGGCTAATGCGACGTTTCTCCTGGTCTCGTGGCTTGCGTGAATTTTTTTGATATTGTTTTTTTTTTATTTCTTTCGATGGAAATGCATGAACATGTTGATTGTTAATGAGCATACATTTCTGTTTATTTATTTTGTTTTATTTTTTTTTTTTTTTCTTTTTTCCTTTTGTTTTGTTTTGTTGTATTTGTTATTGTATTTAATTTGTATTGTGTTTGTTGGACAGCCACCGAGACTGGTGCCTCTAGCGGTCGTAAATTTTTTTTTTATTTATTTTTTTTTTATTATTTCTCATTTTGTTGATTTTTGACAAACTCGCTCAGGATAGGCCTATACAGATTGAACTTTTTTGTGGGTCAGAGAGAAGACATTAGCTTTTTGATTGTCCTGAGGATGGATGCGATTGGTCCCCGAAACGTTGATTATCAAATTAAAGACGAATTCTAATTTTTATATGACTTGATCCTTCTTTTCATTAAATATCGTATTAGTAACAGTGTTATTGTATTTTTTTTCATAGAAGTCTATTACCACATTGAGGGTCTTCTATATAAGAGAAAAAAATTTAATCGCTCAATGAGACAAGGAATTTTTCTTTTCTTTCTTGGTTCCGGTCATTTATCAAAGGAATATTCCCTTGTAAACTGTGCTCGGTGTATGGAATATAATTGTAACTACTCGCGCCGCCCGCCTGCGGCAGACCCTCGTCTTTTCTTAATTATGAAAAGAAAATTTTATTACTACTATTCCAATCCAGTGCCTGCTTGAAGATTTGTTTACATTCATAGAATACATAAATGTAAAGAATACATACGATTCAGGGGGTCAAACTCGGTTTGTTTACATTTCTTTCATTCCAAGGGAGTGACGTCATGGAGCTCCTCTTTTTGTAAAAGATCTTTCGGAACAAACCATTTATAAATATTTATATACGGTATATTATTAATAAAGCAGAATAAATACCAGGGTCTAAATTAGTTTAGTCAGAAACTATACAATTTGCAAATAAAACAAAATGAATGTGAACTAGGTTATAGGTAGTCAACAATGCTGCCACATAGAAAAATACAAGCAAGGAGGAGCTTCATGACGGGACCAATCAAAAACTGTGACCGGAAAATTGTTTGTTTACTAGTTTCTGGCCAACCTGTGTATTTTAAAGACCTTGATACGATTAAAAAATCGTAAATTACTAAAAGCTGTTAGTATAATAAATAATAAACTAATTAGTACTAATAAATCCTCTCTTTGGCCACAAACACCAATTCACCCCGGAAGAAATACAACATTGCTTCTGTAAGGATACATATTGATTGGGTTAAGCAACGAATTAAGGACTTCAAAAATTTATCCAAAGTACCAAATTCATTATTTCCTCATATTGCTGAGATAGTCGTTGAGAAAATAAAACGAATGATTTGGATTTAAATGTAACTTTTCCGACACTTTTATGACACTTTCAAAATTTTTTGTTTTTTTCAACTAACACATTGACATGATTTGAGTTGAATTTTTTTTTTTTTTCCTTTTTCATCATTCTTGCAGTGTATAATATTATTAACAACTGCTTTAAATTCGTATTTTATTATTTTTTCCATTTTTTAATATAATTTATGATGTTTTCAATGAATGCGCATACTTCGGCAATAGTGCTTAGGGATGAAACGATACGAGTAAATACAAGTACTTACTCGATACTTTTCTTACGATACCAAGTACTTTTAGAATCGATACTTTGGAATCGAGTACCAAGTAAGTATCGGTCAAAATTACTCGTATCGATACTCGGTCCTCGTACGCGATGATTAGTTAGGCCGGAAGAACATTTACGTACATTTGTTCTTATTTACAATAGAAATAAGTGGAATTGTTTGTACCGCTGTATTTTAATTTTTATTATTGGAGTGTTCAACAGGGAAACACCTTGAAAATTATTATATTTGGGTAGTGCCTCTAAAACTGAATTTTTTTCTTAGTCGTCGTTGTTTTTTTTTAAGATTCGCAGGGACTTTGCAGCCAGGAGATTAAATAAAAAAATATTTATTTATTATAATTTCTATTTGCTGACGTTTCGGACTCCAATCACAACCTTCCTCAGGGCAAATATTGTCAATTATACACGATTTTAGGTATTTTAATATTCATTGCAATTAAAAATATACAATTTCTTTTTACTTTGATATGTACAAAAATATTATCATATACTTGCTACTTGGAGATCTCCGATGATGAAGGTCGTGATTGGTGACCGAAATGTCAGCAAATAGAAATTAAATAAAAGATTTTTATTTAATCTCCTGGCTGCAAAGTTTCTGCAATCTTGATATCAGAACTTACTGCTGTTTTTGCTTATCTTTAATTGTACGAAAAAATTGACCGATACGAGTAAGTATCGATACTTTTCAATCGATACCGAGTAGGTAGCTACTCGATACTTTGAGACCGATACCGGTAACGAGTAAAAGTATCGATACCTCAGTGGTATCGTTTCATCCCCAATAGTGCTGCCTCTATATTTCGTGCAAGGTCCCTATGGAGAAATCATAACTTTAGGAATTAATAACTCAAAAAGTTATAGGAATTTCGGGAGCCGAGTATTTTTTTAACGTCCTTTATAAGACTCCAAAATTTCAACGGGAAATCAAACAGAGCGTGACAGACGGACACTACGTTATTATATATATAGATTATTGGAATATTCATTGTACAATTTTCATTTTCTATGAAGATAATATTGTACAATCAGATAGTTTTTAAAATTCATTTGTATTAATCAATGATTTTTTTGACTTTACCAAAGCCCAGAAATTATTTATATTTACTTTGAGTATTTTTTTTTTTTTACTGGTGGATTAAGTGTCTAATGGCTTAGTGCAAAAGAATTCCATCCTGATTCCTTAGATGGATTGGAGATGTGGTTCGACACCCGGGATCTTGGAAAAAAATAAACTCAAAGTAAATAAAAATAATCCAATCATTCTAAGTTCAATCGATGCCAATAGTCTATCAGCAAGTGTATTTTTTTCTTTTTTATCTTCACTTTTATATTTAGAAACAAAACTAGTAGAACTAGTATTTTTCAATTTTATTTATTACATAGAGAATATCCTGATTAAACAAACCTTCAATTATTTCATGAGGAAGTGAAATTTAAATTTTTATCACTAAAAAATTTTAATCATAGAATTTCAATTATGTAACAACGGAAAACGAATCTCAGACTTTTAGAACGAGAAGCGAAATCTCAATCCCTGGGCAAGGACCAAGAGTGAATAATTATTCATTAAATAATGAAAAATTTGGTATTCATATATATGAACTTTCAGCTTCTTTAATCTCGGATTTTATCGCCTCTCTTTTTTTTCATTTCCGGAATGTTTAGAGGCGGGGGCGACCGGAGAGAGCTTATCGCAAAGGCAACAGACAACAAAATCAACAACAACAACAACTGTTCATTTAAATAAATTCATTTTTACTTCCAGAAGAGAGAAAAAAAAGAAAACAAAGTATAACTGAGTCAAAAAAAAGTCAGTTGTTAAGCAACGTCAAGTAGCAAATCGGGATAGGTGGTCCTTGAAAAACAAGACTGTAGAACGCCAACGGGTAACCATCGATACTTAATTATTTTTATTTTATTTTTTTATTTAAGGTCTTTTTCGGCATCGAATGCCCGTCCCTATTTATTTAAATTGATTTGTAGCAAATTTAATTTAAATAAATTTTGTCGTCTAGGACGGGAAGCGAAACCGCGACCCTTGGTACAAAAGGCCAGCATGCTAACCCCTACACCAAGGCCCGAGGGTTACTTAATTATTTGAAATGTATATGAATAAAATATATAGAATTTTATAAATAAAGGTCCAGTCCAGTTTGGCTAACTCGTGGTCGCCATTGACGTACAGTGATGATCAATATGTGTGTTCTCGTGGGATTATTCCATTGTTTTATTAGGAAAATATTTATTGCAATTCTCTTCTGCATTTGAACCAAAAACATTTTTTAATATTGTCTTTAAAAAATAAAAAGAAAACACATGAGGCTCCGAAATTGTAACTTCTATGTGTCGGAACGAAACGTCAATCACGCCTAATTGCTTGAAAAAGCTGGTTGTTATGCAAAGACCTGCCAATGTTCTAACTTTTCAACCAACTCTGAAATCTTAACTTGTATGTGGAGTGAGCCGCTGATGAAGAAGTGCTAGCCTTCAAGAAAACACTCCAAAAAGTTATTTTTCTCGTTGACGTTTAGCTCCGAAATTTTAACTTGTATGTGTCGGAGCGATACTTCTAATTGCTTGAAAAAGCTGGTTGTTATGCAAAGACCTGCCAACGTTCTAAAGTTACGCTCTGAAATTTTAACTTGTATGTGGAGTGAGCCGCTGATGAAGAAGTGCTAGCCTTCGAAATATTTGGAGAAAACACTCCAAAAAGCTATTTTCTCATTGACTTTTCACTCCGAAATTTTAACTTGTATGTGTCGGAGCGATACTATTGCTCAGGAGCCCACATCTTGTGGGTACGTGGATGGCGACCACGAGCTGCCCTAGCTGGGACTGACAGTACTTCTATTCTTTGCATGTCAGTCTCTCTTTCTTTCTATATTTTCAACAGGCGGCAGACCGTGCGACGGGCCGGTCTGTTCTATTCCTTCCCGGTCGTAAAAACCCCCTCCGCCGACCCCACACCGCTGGATCAAGGCGAAGAAAGAAGAAGAAGTGTCGGAGCGATACTTCAATTACACCATATTGCTTGAGAAAGCTGGTTGTTAGGCAAAGACCAACTCTGAAATCTTCACTTGTATGTGTCATTAGAGTCAGACATACTAATAAGAAACTATTTTAGCTAAACACCTATCTCATTCCTTTAAAAATTTCTCCCTTTTATTCTCTTATTAGAGAAATGCACGGCCAACTTGCTTATATAGGGAATGTACTGTATTTGTTGGTGTTAGTCGAAGGTCCAGTGGCCTGGGGCCATGGGCGTAACTAGAAAATTTGGCCTGGGGGAAGGCCCCATATTGACTCAATTTCTGGGGGCGGCACCCCCTATTACGCCCATGCCTGGGGCCAAGAATAGAGAGCACACCGATGTCCTGGAAGGGCTGAAGATTCTGGGTTCAATTCCCAGGTGCCATGGGCCGATCAATAAATAAACATACTCGCAAATTTGTTGAATAAAGGAATTCAATAATATTTTTTTATCTTTTTTCCAAATGGTAATTGCTATTTAGATCTACAGTAGAAGAAGGCAATGGTCGGGAAAAGGCATTCTTCATTTAAATTATCGATATATCTCTCTAATTTCCTATAAAATTTTATTCGACACATTTTTTTTTGCAAATATCCCATGTTTATTTGCATGAAAAAAAGGGAAGGGGAAGCTTCCATTTTGAACATACATTTGATCTGTGTTTTATTTATTTATGAATCAGAAATTCGCTTTAATAAAAAATTATCGCAACATCTCTCTTTATTTTTGTTCAAATCATATAGTTTTTTTTTTTTTTTTTGTTGATCATATATGAATTATTATACTACTATTGTTCGATTTTTCCCCTTGTACAAATAGCGAACCTAACACAATTATTTTTATGTTAAGTTAACATAAAAAAAAAAACAAACAAACAAATCTTTCTCTATATTTTAAAATTCATCGCATCAAAATGTTAATTTTTTTCATATGTCAACAGCCAATTTTATTTGAACTAAATTTATTATAACTTTTTATCAAAGAATATTTCGGTTTTTTTTTTTTTTATTAAAAATGAATATATAATAGATGAGATAGAAAAAAAATTCAATATGAAAATGGATGGATTATTTTAAAGTAGATCATTTCAGATAAAATTGAAAAGTTGGCTTTTTAGCCTTTGGAGATAGAGATCTCGCTTCACGATGATAGAGAGAATGGTATTCTGGCAATCCAAGGGAGTTTAAATAATTTTTTCAACACTTGAACTTGAACTTGAATCGGAGCAAGTGCACAGTACTTGAAAACAGTCGAAACGTTGTACATTATTTATATTTTTAATAAATAAGTAATACAACAATGTGGTCTATAATTAAAAATTCCTCTAATAATATTTGGCAGATAAATATAAAATTTCTCGAAGCACATTTTCTTCTTTTAGGAGGGCAGAAGAGCAGCAAATTTGAATTTTCTTGCGCACTGACGTTATCCAAGACAAAAAAAGGAAGCTGGCGACATAACTAGACTCAACACATTTATATCTCGAAAACCATCTGACGTATGAAAGCACGTTTTAATTTTTCTTCCTGTATATAAATCATCCGGATTTTTTTATTTTATGAAACAATCTTTTCTTAGTTAATTAAAATTTTGAATTATCTTCATTCCCACATGGAAGTTTTAACGCGACGAAGGTTTTAACAAAGAATAAAATCTTTTCTTCAATCATTATTTAAAATTTCTGAAAAAAAAAAAGGATTCAGGCCTTCTGCAAATCAAAGATCAGTTTCAATCAGGCATGAACATGAGTCAGACACATCCGGCCCATCGGGGATTAATATAATAATAAAACTCAAAGTTATAAAATAATTAATTTTATTTCTTGGTTAGATGTGGATTCATTTTTTTAAGCATTTTAAGCCTTAATATAAATAGTTATATAGTTATATAACAATTTTTCTATCGGAAATACACACCTAATTTAGTAGTATACATTTAATTAATTATTATACTGTATATATATATATATCCCTAATGCAGAGATTCGAACCTTTTCTAATTTTGTCACGCCTCTTATTTTAGTGATTTATGTATTTATAAATTGTTTTATTATATTTCATACGGTTGTAACTCTCTTTCAGAGGATGATCGAAACGTCATTTTATAATTTAAAATTTTTTGGGCTTTTAAATTAAATGAGAAAAAAAGAGGAAGTCAAAAAATAATAAATAAGCCGGAGAGAATGAAGAACATCTGCTCCAAATAGATTTAAAAAATAAATAAATAAAAGTAAAATATATTAATAGTTGATAAAATAATTGAAAACTTATTTATTTTAAAACAGCCCATTTGTTTTCAAACCTCTCGTAAAGATGTGACTTTGGTGTCTGAGTGAATTGAGACTTAAGTGAACTGGTAAGAAGTTTTAAACTTCAACTTTAAATTTGTAATTCGAAAGGCTTGAAAATGTATTTCGAATTAATTCAAATAAATAATAAAATCTTAGATTTTTTTTTTTGACTTCCCTTTGAATTTTCTTTAATATTTTTTTTTTTTTTTTTTGGAATTATAACCGGGCCGCCGAGAGCTTACCAGAATTCTGAACTAATTAGTTTAAATTTGGTTGTCAGTCATTAATAAATAAATAATTGTAGCCTTAGAATGCTTTGAAGCTATAGTCATACCCTCTCGTCGGCCTTCTTTATAAAACCAAACATCCCTGAAATAAAACACACCTAATTCTCGGATTACTTTTTAAATTTTTTTTAAAATTAGCGTTATTTTTTATAGGAATTTATTATTTATATATATATAATATTTAAAATTTTTCACGCATTTATATTTACATGAATGAAAACGAGATTCAGGTGTATATACAATAAAAAAAAAAATAAATATAGACACACCCAAATCAATAATAAATATTTGATGAGGTGGAGATATTGACAAGCAATTTTATTTTACTCTCAAACAGCCAAGTGTCGAGTTTACATAGCGAGTATAAATAAATAATATTAAGCTAAAAAAAGAAGAGCAGTGAGCAAAAAAAAAAAAAAAAAAACTGAAATAAAAGACTGAAGATTTTTGGAGTTTTGGATATCAATAAATAAATATATAGCATTGATTTTTTAAAATTAAAATTACAAAATTTTATAATATCTATGTAATATTAAATAAAGGGCGACTTACAGGTAAACTTTCCTTTTTTTTTTTTTTTGAAAAATATCTTATTTTTTATTCAAACCAGCCCCAAGCTGACGTTTCTCTCACGGTTGGGGTCATCTTCAGTGCTGTAAAATATATCAACCAAGAATGAAAAAAAAAAATAGAATACCAATATTTTTTATACAATTACCGAAAATTTATTGCAATGTTGGTTAAAAAATTTACCACTTTTAAACAATGTTATGCTTGTATTTTTCTGTTTACGGTTGTAACTCTCTTGTTTATATATATTTACCAGCTCCGTCGGGATCAAAACGTCTGTTTGAAGTTGAATAAGAATTAATATCCAGCTACTTTTTTTCAAATAATATTTTATTATATAATTAATGATTAATTAAAATTTTTTTTTCTGAAAAAAAGTCGCTTTTGTTTTGATTTTATTATTATTAAAGGAATAGAAATAAATAAATTTAAAATGATAACCGTTGGCACATGATTTAATTAGGTAAATGAAAATTAAAAACACAAGATGATATGTTTCACACCTCTTGTCGAATCATATGTTTATACCGATAAATAATATATTATCTGTGTTTTTAATTTCAATTTACCTAATAAATAAATAAAAGTCTAATATCCTTTGTTTCTTTCTCCATTCTCATCTCTCTCTTCAGGGGAAATTATTAATTTAGGTGTGATATAAATATATGTATATAAAATATTATTTACAGATTGTTTTAGTTTCTCGGTTCGACTCCCCGCTGAAAAAAGTACAAATATATATATTTATACCTTAAATTTATGAATTCTTAATTATTATGTACAGAGATATTCACAAGATGGAATGGTAGATGACGTGTATATGCATGTCTTATGTACACTATTGAATGTCAGTTGTGGGTATAGTAGGGGGCCAGTGCCCCCCATCACCTATGTACAGTCCAAAGATGAGGGGCTGCCCCCCGAGAGCATGAAATCGGTGGGGGAGGGTCCACCACCGAAGTCGTTGACTCCATGTTGTGATGGGGGCGTATAAGAATCGAGATCGGCGAGACTGGCGGCGGCTGCTGCCGCTTCTGAAGCACTGCTGCCTCCGCCTCCCAGCATCCCTTTATCCATCCCTGATTTTGAGTCGTTTTTAAGAACGAGCCGTCGCCATTTGGCACGAGCGTTTTGGAACCACACCTGTAAATAGAACAAAAGAAAATGTTAATAAGATAATTGATTTTAAAAAAATGGATAACATATACTTATATTTTATTATATACAGGGAAGTCATTTGAAGGAGGGGAGGGAGTATTCACAACCCTCCAATATTTTGAAAAAATAAAAATAAAACAAACGTGTGAGGTCGTAGCACCCCCGGCAGGAACGACGTTCCTGACGCCTTTTCTTCAACTCAGAATATAATTTAATATGAATATTATTTAAATATACGGAAACCCCACTGGAACCTCTTGCTGGCCCACGGCGATAGGCCGCCTACGGTAGATAGAAGAAAATAAAGAGAAGAAGGTGGGCGTGGCCTCGCCAAGACTTCGGCTAATCTCGCCTTCCTCCGCCGTCGCTCGGGCGCTGGGAACGCATTTTTGTTAGGAACGCGTATTTGTTACGTTACATTTTCTCCCAATTCACCCTGCGTAAGCCACGTTAACGAACTTCGTTCCAAAAATCTGGTGTGTCAGTATAGTAACAGATTTTTTTGTATCTAAATATATATATGTAATTTTATATTCAAGTTAGGTACCCCCCCCCCAGGCTTGTATGTCATTTTGGTTGTCTACTTTCTAACAACCAATATTCAAATAGTAATAGTAAATCATTTTTAAAAAAAAGTTATCTTAAAATTTATCAATTTCTGGCGCCGAAGTTTCTATCATCAGTTCAAGATATAAAACCAAATAAATTTTTAAGAGACCTCATTTGATATATCAAGAATCTCATGAATTATTATCAAAACTAATATATTAAAAAGACCTTTTTTTTTTAATAAAATTATCTTAGAAAAACATTTTTTTAAATATTAGTCTTTGAGAGAGAAAATCTCAAAGCTTTCCTTCCTTCATTTTTATATAAAAAGAACATTTATTTAATATGAAAAGAATAAATGAGTTGGCAAAGTTTGACGTCGTTATTTTTTCCTCGGACTTTGAATAAATCTCAAAGGGCCTAAATTATAAAAAAAAAGTATATTTTTTTTTAAAATAACAAATTGCTCGTGTTTACGCGTGAATCGGTGGCGCTCGAGCTCAAAATTTTTTTTTACCATAATAGGCGAATTTTTTTTGTTCCCTCTTTCTTTTCGTTATCTTTTCAAGTAAGCATTTTTATAATTTCTCGTAATAAGATGACGAAGGAAGAAAGGCGCTAGGTGTATTATTCATTATTCAAAAAAAAGCAGTCGACCCCGGCTTGCTTGCTATCCATTAAATTCTCTCACTCGGTTTGGTTCGCTATTTGTCTTTTCTGCTGTTTTTTTTTTCTGATTAACGCCATGGATTCTTTGAGCGCCTTTAGTTTAGGCAACCAGCAAGTCCGCTCAGAAGGAATTCGACCAGAAAAACTGAAATCCAAGCACCGTCTTCGCCCTTCGTTTTTCCTTTCCCTCTACTACACTTTTAAGAACTTTGCAATTACATCTGATAGAGTGGAAAATTTATTATTTTCATTAATAATTAAAATTAGTACTTTTATTGTTGAAGTTACGCCTTCACATAAGGAATTTATGTATTCTTTGGAATATTAGTGTAATGTTCATGAAAATTATTTTCATTTATGTTTAATAATTTAAAGTAAAAAAAATATTATTGTATATTCTCTTTTACTAATGACATTTTTAATGTAGTAGGCCTATATTTAGTTTTATTTCTTTTAAAATGATAAGGCCTTTAAGTATTCTTTGAAATGTCAGTGTGGTGATGTTAGCAATGATAAGACATTCACGTATTCTTTGTCATTGAATGCTAATGAAAAGCTCTTTTATTCTCATATAAAAATATATTAATTTAGTAATAATTAATAATATTAATCTTATTATTTATATTAAGGTGAGTTTTTAAAAATATATATTTTCATATTTCATTATCTTTGCAAAACGTTAGTGTGTTTGTATCGCATAAATACTCCCAATATATATTTTTTTCTTATTTTATTTATTTAAGATCTTTTTCGGCAACGAAGGCCATTTAGACCCATTTATTGGTAGCCAATTAAATTGAAATAAATTTTGTCGGGTCCCTTGGTTCAAAAGGCTTTGTTCCAGCTGACTTTAAGAAGATGTAAAGGAGTTTACTTTGAAAGATCAGTATATAAGTGATGCTGAATATCTTTGAAAGGGTGAATTGAAAGTAAAGTAAGTAACTGACGATGTGGAATGTGAACTGGTCGGATGAGATAAGAGAAGAAGTGAAGACTCACAACAAGCCGATGAGGGTAAAAGGTTTTTCATTAAGAAACGCAGTCAAAGATAAGAGAGCATTAGTGAAAGAAATGGAGCAGTCGTGAGCTTTTTTTTTTCCTTTTTTATTTAATGTCCCTCTCTTGTGAAGAGCCGGAGGAGGTGGAGGAGGTCGATTTTCATAATAATCCGATCCAAAGGTCATCCATTGCAATGCTATAATAATAATAAACCGAGAGAAGCTGATCTAATCTTTTATTTAGATCGAGACTGATTTAACAAATGATTGATTTCAACATAAAAAAAATAATAATAACAGTCCTTAAAAATAGAAGATATTTTCATAATCAAATTATGACGATGGATTATCAAGGTTTTTTCCCACATTCTATATTTCTTTGAACAACCCTCTTGTTTTAAAAAAATCATACCAATTTTTAAAGGGTGAATTTAGATAGAGTGTCATATGTTCTGGAACACTATTATGCAAGCCGTGAGGTATGAGTGGTTCAAAGCAAAAGTGGATCAAGTCCAAAAGTATACAATCTTTCCCTTTTTGGATAGTAAATTATGGTAGTTGTTCGGTGTAATAATAAACCATGTCCGCATTTCAATAATAATCCTCCAGAGTGCAGCAGTTCCTTAATGCAAAATATATATTGGTTCCATTTATACAGTTTTCTTCTTCTTCTTCTCTCCTCGCCTTGTCCCGCGATGCGCGGTCGCCGGACCTCACTCTTTCCCTCCAACCCTATCATATGTTTTTACGACCGGAAGAAATAGGGCAGGCCGGTCCGTCACACGGTCTGACGCCTGTTGAAAAGAGGAAGTAAGAGACAGACATTTAAAGAACTGAAGGACTGCCTGTCCCAGCTCGGGCAGCTCGTGGTCGCCATCCACGTACCCACAAGATGTGGGCCCCTGAGCAAGGTTCCATTTATGCAGTACACAACATAAATCTGTTTGATGTCCGTACCGTGCACTGTGCAATTGGAACCTCAGGGCTTGTGTCCCAGGATGTTTGGGATTCTGATGAAAGGGTTGAAGATTCAAAACTTTAGAAAGAATCTATTCATATAAGATTTTTTTAATGAAACATTTTATTTGCTTGAAGTTTTAGCTGTGATTACAATGGAGAGATGCAGTTCATTTATCTCTGACCTTGAACACAGGAGGCATATAATTTTGTATGAAGCAAATAAATTTTATAATTGACAAATCCTGATTCAATCACATATGCGCTTGTATTATGTATATAATTAACAATGGCCAAATAAATTCAGGCCGAAACGTCTTAATTTGGGAGTTTTATTGAACCTAGAGCATTCCAATTTGGCTGGTATCTCCATTTCTCCATTATGATACATTTTTATTTACTATTTTTTTGACCTTGACGGAGGTCCTCAGTAACACTTTTTTTAAACCATAGAGTAAAAAAAGTTATTAATAATATGAAAAATAATAAAATAGTGTTATATAATTCAAAAATAAAAATAATGAGATATAAAATGTATGTAAATTTATACTATTAGTCCAAAAGATTTTGATCATTTCAGTTTCAATTGGTACAATGAATTAAAATTTAACAGTAATTTATTTTTCAGGTGACGTGTTTGTTGATAGCAAGGGTATCTTAAAAAATCTGGTGTGACTGTCGCACTGCACACAACTTTCTCTTACCTTCGGTAATCGAAAGTTGTGTTCTGTGCTTGTCAGACCAGATTTTTCGTGTCGACATATATTTAGTTTCCGCCGATATATTAGAATTCAAGATGTAAAATTTATAACTATGGTAAAATAGTAATATTTTGTTACCATAGCAACCATTTCTCCTATCTTTCCTATGAAGTACAAGAGTAAAGTGGCCTTCAGAAGATGTCAATAGCAAAATGATAATATACATTTTGAAAAGCATCTAAAAAATAACGAATTTTGAGAAAATCGAAAAAAAAAACTGAAAAAGTACATCAGTAAAGTACTAGTAGTTTTTGCCCGATTTCGTTTAAGAGAAAGTAAAAAAAAAAAACATTTTGAAGTCCAAAAATTTTATAAAATCATCTTTTTTCTGCCACTTTTCTGGTCATTTTCTATTACTTTTTGGTATTCAAAAATAATTTCGAAAGTTGTTCAATGAACCTCTTAACACAACTAAATTTATATATTTATTTTCTAGATTAGATAAACTCGCCAATTGATGTTAAAAGAGAACGAGAGATTTTATTTATTTTGTTGGCATGGCGTGGAATTCATTTGATGTGGTCCGAGAGTCCAATTAAGGTAGCTTGAAAAAAAAGAGAGGCGCTGCTGCTGGCTCCGATTAGTCGTTATCTACCGGACGGAAGTGCGCCTACTCCACTGATAAGGGAAACCTCCCCTCTCGCCTTTCAAGATATCATTTTATTTTTTATTTATAGGTTAAATAACGAAAGTATGATTTCATAATTTTTTGCCGCATTGGGTGGTTTTATTTTTAAACAGACACATAATTATATTAACTTTTCTTTTTTTTATGTCATTTTCAACAGCTGAGACTATAAAAAACAAACATCAACACCCTGAACTCTGACCTCTTTATTAAATAAGTCAATATTAAATCACCACACAGGACGAAGTAGGAAGAAGAGTGAATAAAAAAAAGGGATAAAAATAAAACAATTCATAAAAATAATTTCGCAATTAATTCTTTTTTTTCTTTATAGTCTACGCTTTTATATAATTCAAAGATGCAAATGTGAGAAGAGGGAGAGCAAGTCATGTTATTGATAAAGAAAGAGCGAATGGAATTGAGAAGCTGAGAGCCGATCTGAATTATTACTGTTTTTGTTCCTCATGAACAACTTAAAAAAAATGTCCTCAAGAACAAATAAATAAATAAAATTTTATACTTAAAATAGTCTTGAATATTTGACGATGCCGGACCGGTAAGATAATCTTGTTTAATTATAAGATGTTCCTTTTCTCGGTTAGTTCTCTTGATGGAAGGTGAGTTTTTAAAAAAATAAATCATTAATATAATTTATTATAATATTATTATAATAATTATAAAAAAACCTCTTATAATAGATTAAATTAATAATTTATTTTTTTTTTAACTCACCTTCCATCAATAGAACTGACCGAAAAAAGGTTAAACAAGATTAAAATAGTCTTCCAGAAAATAGAAATAAATTAGGCAGCCAGTGACTAAAAAAATTATTTATCCTAGGTCTTGAAGAATGTCGGGACTTGTGATCGAAATGTTGACAGAAGGAACAATAAAAAAAACTTAATACTTTAAATAGTCTTGCAGAAAGTAAAAAATAATTAAGCAGCCAGTTAACGAAAAAAATTATTAATTCTTGATCGATTCTAGGTCTTGAAGAAGGTCGGGATTTGGGATCGAAATGTCGGTCGAAGGAACAAAAAAAAAAATTTTTACACTTAAAATAGTCTTGCAGAAAGTAAAAAATAATTAGACAGTCAAATTGATTATTCTTTGTCAATTCTAGGGCTTGAAGAAGGTCAGAACTTGTCAATAAAATTTTACACTTATAATT